>CAEGAD010002424.1:0-49240 GCA_903067055.1 Poeciliopsis paucimaculata | reverse complement strand
AGAACCCTCAAGCTCCCAGGCCTCTGGTAGAGGACCCGAGCTCAGAGGATAAGAACCACCCGCGGTGGGTGAGAAGGGAATTTTTTATTTATTTATATATATATATATAATGGTGTCCAACAACAGAAGAGAGTCTTAAGGAAACAAGAAAACTGATTGGTTCTAGCAATCAGTCATCCAGTTCTTTAAGGGTTGAGGTGAACTGAAAGATTGTAACAAAGCTCTGCAGGACTGAGCCTTGGTCTGTCAGTTTTAGAAGGTCACATTTTGACAGATGAGGCTACAGTGTCTTGAGAGAAGGGAGCACAATGATGGACAGAGCTGCACTCAGTGTATAGCAGATGCAGGGAAGTGTGCTGGTGAGGAGGGTGCATGCTCACCTACACAGCTGGCCACAGTAAAGAAAAACAGTGCAAACATATTTTAAGGCTGCACAGCTGCTCTACTTGGACTTTGTCAATGCGTGCCAACAGGTACGCCTGCAGAGCCTGACGGTGGTACAAAAACCCAGCCACCTGTCCTCTGTTTAAATTCAGCTCTCTTCCACATGCTTACACTCTGTGACCTCATATGCAAACTTTCAGTGGACATTCATTTTGTGAAACAACTGCCTTCCCTACATCTCAACTCCACTTGATAGATTCCTGTATTTCCTAATGCTGCTCAGGATCATTTGCTTATATCAAGTTCAAAAGCTATTAGCCAAAGTGGCTAATTGTCAGCAATTTCAGTTAGCCACATATACACATGATCTGCTATAATCAGCACTGCTTCCAAAACTCAAATCTATTAAAAAGAAATATGACAACAAGGTTTAAAGATAAATTCTCCAGCCTAAACCCAGCTGCAGTGTAGAGCTGCTATGCAGCAATAATTATTGTACTTTATTTACCAATCTTGTGGAATTATTTTCATCATAATAATAATATAGATTTATTGTGACAACAACAAGCTAATCATGATGATCAGATATCAGGGCAATGTGTTTCGGAGTTTCGGACTCTAGCCTCTTTTTGTGTTTCCTCTCACTTTGTGTGGGTCGTTTTCTGTTTGTTTTTTGGACTCTTTTAAGTATACTAAGTATTAAGTTTACTACCTATAAATATATACAAAGTATACTAAAAGCATGATTGTACCAATTTTGACATTATAACTTTAAACATACTTGAATATAATTTTGCCAAAATACACTTTTAAGAAATATATTAAAGTATACTTAAAATATGTCAAAGTTTGAATACTCATTCACATCTCCCCAAACGAACCGGACTGTCCAGCCAAATCAGCCAGACTTTGATTAAAGTGGACTAAAGTCCGGTGTGAAGCTCATGCTTCTCAACACAACAGTTTTGCAGGCAGTTGTTTCCTTTTAAGCTTTCTCTCAACCCCTGGGTTTTTCAACCTAAAATAAAGTTGGTGTTAAGAGACACCTGTTTCTTATTTGGTACAGTTGCCAGGGAACTCAAAATAAGAACTTAAACATGAAATAGCATTAGGCCTGTAAAAAAACTAAACTCAAAACATGTGTGGTTTATTGAGCGGCACACTGCCTTCTTCAAAAACTCAGATTCTTAGCTTTCAGCTAGGCTCTCTCAAGTCAAATTATTTTTGTGTCAACTAGCTGATATAATCGCTGGTTTAAGAAATGAAGAAGAAAGGGTGTTGAAGTGATTTTTCACTAGGGCAAAGCAGTTGGAACAATTCACACCGACTGCTTCACCAGCTGATCAGTCTGAACACATGTTTACACCAGGTTTGAACAAGACCAGAGATCACATCTACAAATTACACATTTTCCATGTTGTGAAAGTCAGAGGAGCCAGAAGTTACCGTTGTCAGCTACGTTGTTTTTTGGGATTATTTGAAGCCAAAATCGAAATAAAACTAAACTGCAGAGCCACTGAAATTTGTATTCGTCTCATTCAACCTGTGTACTGCTGCCATTGTAAATTCAGCTGGTGACTTTCAGAATTTAAAGTCAAACTACCATTAGACCCACACTTCCTAACTAAAGAGCTTTCCATGTTTTATGTGATATTGTGGGTTTGATGAAGAAACAAAGTGTGTACTCAGGTTCTCTTTGCCTCCAGGCTTAACGAGGCCCCCTTAGGGAGCCTCTACACATTTGATTGTGATGAGCACAAAGCAGACTGAACTCCCCTTGATGTTATCACAGAAACATCATAACCTCAGCTGGCCTTGAGCCTTGTTCTGCATGATCACCATGGGACCAGCCCGTTCATCCTGATTAGCCTTGCTTCACGTTGAGCCAGAGCAGGGCCACTTACACGCTTCCTTCTTCTATTACAAAGAAGCAAGTAAATCCATAAGCTGTGACTCAGGCCTGATGTGATTTTTATCTACCTTGAGGGAAATATGAAAATCTTCAAATGATGTTGGTGGAAACCACAATGACACTCTCAGAGAAGCAGAGACACTCCGATATTATCAATAGAGCGTCAGGGATTGAGGGAGCTTTGCTGAGAAACATACGGAATAATGCAGAGACAACGCAAAAACTAAGCAAAATGATAGATGAGGGGACATGATTGGTGTTTCCACTTTTTTTGCTTATATGTTTCATCTCTTAATCATTTTCAGCTAGGCTCTCTCAATCCTCATGTGGAGGGCAGAAGGGCGTACTACTGAAAGTACAGCAATCTAGGATGTAGCAGAAGGAATTCTTACTGATTAAGTTGTACTTGTAGCACCAACTGGAGGTCACTGGATGAGAGCACAATTTCCCCTCTGGCAGGATACTGGTCCTGTTGAAAAAAGAGGAGGGAAGAGGTTAGGCACACTCACATTCACCAGTCTTCTACAGTTGATACTAGAAACAAGAGGGCAAAAAGCTGTTGCATAATTAATGTTGAGAATTCGAAATGATCAATTTCATACTCTTCAATGTGGTTTTCTAGAGATGCAATTGAGCAGAAATACACACGTTTGAAGCAATCAACAAAAACACACACGGATGTGGATCATGACATTCAGGGCTCCAAACTTTTTGTGACTTAATTTTCTATAATTGCATCAGCACAAACGTTGTACCCAAATATCAACCCCATTATATTTAACATTGTAGAGGTTCACCTTTGTTAAATCACTGTCCACAAAGGCTATATAGCCTACTTAATGATGGATTAACAGTTTAGAAAATAAAAAGTTGCTTTTTGAAGCAGAATTTACCAAAGTGTTTACAGAACTCCAATGAGCTGAAATCCAGATTTAAAATTCTCACAGAACAAAATAATCAAATGAAATAAATTATGGATGTTTTGGATTACTTATGAGGATGATTTGTATTATTGTTGATTATATATTTTAGGGGCCTCCTTAAAAATGAAATGATTCCTCTCTAGGAAAGATAAATTAAATAAAATCTAAATCTTAAGTGACTCTGAATATCTCAACTTAACATTTTATCATGTTCAAGTAATTTTTCTTCTGAAGAAATATTTTGGATGTGATGTGTTCATCATCTGATGATGTGTTTCTGCACCCTGCAGCTAGGAGAGGCGACACCTGGCCAGAGTGTTTAGTGCAGCATGTGGTGTTATAGATGCATTCTGCTTTGTCAGTTTCAATTCAAAATGTATCAGAACACATTTGCATACATTGTTAAGTTGCAAAAGCAGACATCAAGTTGAGCATGAGGAGAGTCACAGGGCGGAACTCGCAGCAAGAACTTCCAAAAAACCTTGCACCCCCTGTGATCTTTGACCCCAGACACATGGCTGCAAGGAAACAGCAGAACGACCTGGTCTATTCTGAATGCTAAGAATATGAGGAGGGCCTTGAAAATCTTCTGTTTCTCCCCAGTAACAGGTGTATTAAAACATAACAAACATACAAACATACAAAGACATGAGATCTAGATATTAGAACGATGGCACTTGACTTAATGTCATGTTTTGATTGTTGATTCCATGTTGCATGACTTTGTGTTTATGATGTAAAACACTTTGAAATGCCTTGTTGCTGAAATGTGCTACACAAATAAAATGTGATTGGATTGATTGATCTTCAGATCTTCTATCCAACTATAACATAACACCACGACAAAGACTTTACTCCATTAGTGATTTTGATCTGTTACCAGAAGTCAGGAAATGTTCTGACACTTAATATTTTCTTATTCAGTGATTCTAAATTCAACTCAGCGCTGCAAATGCAAACAGATGACTGCTGCACAAACTGCAGATTACTGTAAAGTGTACAACAATCAACAGTTAAGGCAGAACAGCAGATAGGAATAGAAGAGGTTATTCAACCTCATTTGGGACTCTGGTTTGGAGATACAACTGTACCTTTGAAATTAACTTTAAAACTACCACAAGGTGGAAATAATACACCAAGCGCATCGTGGAGTTTCTCTCCTATGTCGGGTTTACTTTGGCCTGGTGGCTAATTAGAGTTAATTGTGCTGGATCAGATATATATATATATATATATCCTGGTATATATATATATATATATATATACCAGGAACAAGCTGGTATATATATATATATATACCAGCTTGTTCCTGGTTTTTCTATGGTGTCACATATGGAATCTGCTTCTATGCTCCACTCCACTGGCACAACACCCTCTGTGAAGGCAGTGAAAGATTTCTTTGAGTGTCATCATTCTGCAAAAGAAGTTCCTCTGTGCTGTCCACACCTGAAATCCTAATAGAACTGAAGTCCTTTTCATATTTTTCAAGTTTATAGTAAGATATGTTTGGAAAAGTCAGCCTCCTAGAATCAAAGGTTCAACAAATAGTTTCAATGCTGTGTTTGTCTGGACTTAAAAATGCAAATGTTAGAAGAAACGACCTTCCAGCTGCTGTGATAAATGCTCACGGCTCATTCATTTCTTCATCGCTTTTTAGTAAAAAGTGGGTGAAACTAGGCCATGAAATGATTGGAAGGACTACTGTCAACTCTGGTGCAATTTCTTCAGTCAATCATTCAAGCAGCATGAAGACGGTGCAGGGAAGGTGTGAGCGGGTGAAGTATTGAAAGCACAGGCAATCACTTTGAAAACTTAAGAGAGCCTGAAGTGTGGAGGGAGTGGAGGGCGAAGGGACGCTGAAGGATAGACAGTTCAGAGTTTGGCTTCTTTGTAACAGTGGAAAAGTGCCTTGAAAGGATTTTCTTCTACAGTATTGTGAAAGCTAAATGATATTAAGTGTTTCTATAATTAATCTTTGTCAAAGCTGACATAATGAAACAGGTCCTGCAGTAGAAGGATGAGCTAAAGTATCCATTACTGCTCCCCAAACCGAATCAAGATCAGCATGACTCACCTCCACTGCAGCATCCAGGTAAGCGTGATGCTAACAGAAAGCTCCTATGTTGTGTGAGTAAGCAACAAGACTATTATTGTTCTGACAAATATTTTTGTTATACTATAAATCCTTGTGTTACAGGCTCTGTAATAAAGTCAATATTCTGGTTTAGAACATTCATAAAACTGTTTGCATTAGATATCATTTTAAAAGCTTATCTTAGCTCTTTCACACAGAAGAAAAGCCCATGTCTTTTCAAAAACAACACACTGTCGCTTCATTACCCAGCAACCTCCATCAGATGCTTCATGAGGCGACAGCTGCATGCGCTCCGGTTTCAGCTCGTTTGGGAAGCGATTTGATGTGTCTCAGGATCTTGTGGCTCTGAAGTCGCCTTGTGTTGAGACAGACATGGCAGTCAGGCTAATCGCACACATCAAAGAATCCAGAGCCAAGCTATGAACTACAGCAGCACCATTCAATTGTATGTTTGACAAGAAGCAAACACTATGCTTCTATGTGACTTTGATTATCAATTGAACTGATTGATTTTATGAACATGTAAAGTTTTGTTGTTTAAGAAAAAGGTCAATCATTCTAGTGCAGCTGAAACAACTTGTGCACATTTATTAAAAGCTTAATTTATCTTTGTGTTTCTTTAACCCAGTCCTCTGTTGTCTCTTCTCTTTGGGTTCAGATGTTTTGTTCATCCTTGTCCAGTGAACTAGTCTTAGATCCATTTGGGTCACATGTGCAAAGGTCAGCAGTTGCGCTGGAGACTAGTCAAAACCTAGAGTCCCATTCAACATAGACACATACAGTTGAGCGCCACATCATTAATACTGCTGGCAGATTTAAATAAAAAAAATATTTTTCTTTGGTCAACTGTGAATGCCAACATTTTAAACTTGATACAGATGCTAAGAAACATACATGATATGATTTTTGGTACTGCAGGAAATTTTTATTGCATGGACTCTTTCTAGTTCACACAACAAGATATTATTAATTAGAGTACGACTCAAACTTAGCACTAATTGGTTTTAAGACAAAACTGCAAATTATGCATGTATCTTTTTTGTTTTGATCAGGTGAGCAGCAGTAGGGAGAAAAAGGGGGGTGAAAAAAGTGCAACAATTGAGCAGATGTAAATGGGTCTGTTTATATTAACGTTGAAGCAAATGATTAATTTTATCAAGATGTGTATCATTTTGACATCCATGGTCTCTCCTGACAAGCGTAATATCAACATTTTGGAGTCAGAGTCCAACTTAAATCTGATAAGATTTGATGTCAACAACTTAAAGTGTCAAGGAGGCTTTCCAACCTCGACACTTTGAGCTCATCACCATAGATAATAAACAATACCAGAGGAAACTCACAGGAAGTTGCTCAGCAATAACGCTTTGATTGCTGCAATGGCAATACATTATTTATTCAGCAAGGCACAAATAATGTTCATCATGCCATTTTTAATAAAACGTAAATAAAAAACATAAGAAAACTAATCATCACTTTGTTTTTTTTGTTTTTTTTCTTTGATCAGTTGGATCATCTTTATTTTTACAGATTACAAATAAGGTAGTTCTTTCATCTGCCTTTTCATTCTGACATTGTAAGAATATTCCACTGTGAACAGATAAGGAGTAAAATCCAATGTACAGTTACACACAAGTACTACATTCAAGTTCAAGACTCAATCATAAAACATCTTACGCTCCAAAACCGTGGGGGTCAAAAGTCCTAATTCATTCAAAGTCATTTCCATATAAATCAAATCCATTAGAGCCAAAAAGGACAGACATTTTCATGCCTCCTCCCCTGACTAATCCACTCTATTTGTGACTCAGCATGGAGTATTTTACAGAGCTACTTCACAGCATGATGTGCCTTTTAAGTCAAATGAAAATCCTTCTTGGCAACAGTAATGGCAGTGCAAACACAATCCCATCTTCAAAGGAGCAACAAATACACTCAATTAGAGCCATTCAAGCAGTCTAGGAACAGAAAGCTACAATTTCATATTCACCAGTAGCTCCCAGTATTTATTCAGGATGAAAAAAATTCAGCACAATTTTTACAACCTTTGATTCTATTTGGGTAATCCACTATTATCTGTCAGCAAAATAAATAAGTTACACTTAACATCATTTTTTTCCCCTTCTTCAGCAGTTTGCAATGCCTAAAGGTTTCAACTTAAAATACATAAAAATATAGAAACTTGGCATAAGCTAAGAAGTTAGGTTAGCTGGTCTTGAAAAGTATTAATACAAACACTTTCCTAAGGTTGCCAACAAAGGGCAGAGAAGCAGGAACAAAACAGTCCAGTTTTAATTAAATCTAAGGTAGGGCAATGTTTAAGTTATGCAGTGGCAGCTAATAAAGGTTGTTTTTCATTTAGATAAGAAATTTTGTATGTTTGGTTTGTAAAAGCAACACATTGGCTTGAAGATGAACTCATGGATTCTTGTTGTTCCTGTTTATTTCAGATCATATGACCCAAAGTAGTGAACAAGAGGATCTGAAAAATACTTGTTCAAGCTCTATTTTCCAAAAATGAGTGTTGCAGCTGATCTGAAACTGGACACCAGAAATGAGAGTCAAAACTTCCCAGTCAGATCATGAACTGTAGGAGCTCATGATTGGCTCTAAATGCAGAAATGTTCTGACGAGTTCCAGGAAGAATCACAACAGCAGAGGCAGGATGGGTGGATATGAGTAACAAGTTGAACATTTTTAATAAATAGCATATATTTATATATTTTTGTCTAGATGTGTGCACTGTAAAACATTTGAAGGTGGTTTAACTTGAAAATAAAAGTCCAGCTGCTGCCTTGAAAATGCAATTTAAGTTAACAAGAAAATTGTATTGGTTTTACCTCAGAAATTAAAGTTCATGAAGTTGTTTTAGCAACAAGAGACAAGATGTCTAAAGATTGTTTTAAGTTCATTAATATTGAATTGTGAGTTTTTACTTAATGCTGCAATTTAAACCAAATAATTATTTCACAATATGCAAGAAAAAGCTTCCCTCTTAATTCATGCAAAAATGCATATAAGTAACATAAGATTTTCAAAACTGTCTGTGTTGACTGCTTGAGCTTTGAGGAGGATGAATCCTTCAAGTTATGAACTGGCCTAGACAGGTCATAACACATCTTTAAGAAACTTTGGAATAAAACATGTCTCTGCCGGTAGATAATCCTTTATCAAACTACAAAAATGGCCGAATGGAGTCTAGTGGAACGCTCTGTGACCAAATGGGCTTGAAATGTCTCATTAACATAAACAAAACATACAAACACACCTCAGAACAGGGTAAGCGAAGAGTCTGTGGAGCTACAATAATGAGGAATTCAGACCAAAGCATTTAAGATATATAGATCTTAAATCTATATAAAGTAGCTTAGTGAACTGAAAATTTTCAGTTGGGTTGAGAAAGCCTCATTTTTAAAAGAGTTACACATATTAATTCCATTTATTTGCCTTTCTAAAGAACTGAACAATTAAAGGCCGATGTGAATCGTGTTTAATTTAAGCTGGTCAGGTTTTGGGAAAATATCTCCAACACAAGTTTAAAGGGAACTGGTGCCAATTCTCCAGCCTCATCATACAGACACTTCATTGAAATGTTGAATCATCAAGTAGTTATAAGATTTAAAAAAAATATTTGCACGGATTCATAAAACTTTTGGGAAACTGGAATGAAAATAGATTTATGGATAATAAATTTGTGAGCCTTTGTTCTTTCAAAACTGTACTGTATCCAGCTTCAACAACTTACATTTCTGGATTTATTTAACTGTCTAGAATATTGATTTTAATTTCCTCCTCTGTGTTTGTGAATATTTTTTCAGTTACAAGTGAAATGACCTTCCATTTTTAACACACATGCTACTTTTCTTTTCATTTAAATCCCATCTGGAGCCAAGTTCTTGTACATTTGTAAAGTCAATATGAGGTTTTTGTCTCGACTGAACACAGAGTACAGAGTACACTACATTATTTGTAGGACCTTGACAAATTGATAGCTCCATCTAAAAATCATTTCCATCTGTGTACATAACAAAAAGCAAAACAGACAGTGAAATCGGTGCAATATCTGCCAAAAACCGAGGATCGGATTTTATTAGCCATCATGTCAGTTAGATCAAGACTTTTCTGACCTTCCACACTACAAAATAGGAAATAAAAATACACAATATTGGTACTGGATCATACATGAAAAAAAAAAAAGAAAATGGAAACTCCAATAAGACACAAAATTTCACAGAATTTGCTGTTATGGTAGTAAAACCTGTACAGTAGCTTCTGTTGGAGAAATCCTGGAGGACAATTTGTTTTCTATATGCAGAGAACATTTATTTTCCAGCAAGAAAACGAGCCGAAGCTTCCAGCTAAAGCTACACAGAGACGACAACGAGGTGGTTATTCTGAAGTGGTCCAGTCAAAGCCCAGACTTCAGTATGAGAGAATTTTTGACTGAACTCAAATAGAGCTATTCACAGCTAATCCCCCCTAGTCAGCTAATCCTGACTGAGATCCACACAGACTGGAGCAGCTACTGAATACTGACTATTTATCAAATCACTCATCATATAGTACATATTTTTGTCATTTTGTGGAAACCGGTTTATACTTTAAAAGGTTTTTTTTCGTATTTTTTTTTATTTTTATCAAAAATGGCAAATTTTGTTCACCATGACTAATTCATAAAAGTAATAAAGGGATAAAACATCCAGGTGTAGAATAGTTTTCATAGATACTGTATGCCTTCCACTGCAATCTTTACATATAGTCCTAAAGTCAGTTCCTTCTGTGGTTCCAATTCTTCCATTTTTTTTATTGTTTTTGAAACCCTAACCCACTACGTTTAACTGTTGCATCCTTATACTCCATCCAGAGCTGTGAGGTCCACAGATCAAATGCTGAGCAACACTTCCTTCCAGATCGCAGCTCAGAAATAGATGTAACCGCGTTTCCCAAGCGGAAAAGGTTCAGCTTTTGCAGCCTCTTTTAAAAACTAATGAAAACAACAAGAACCTCTCAGGAATATAGATCATGAACCATTTTTAAGCTTTGATAGAAACAGACATGCTGAAACATCTGCTGGGTCTCTGCACTCTGCTCCAAACATGATTAAAAACGGAGGTCTGTGTCAGCAAAATGTATTCCAAGTTTGCAACAGTACACTGTTTCATGAGGTTTGGAGTGACTCTAAGCAAGTTATAAAGTGCAATAGATACAACAGAAAAACTGCTTATGGTGATTTTGTAGCTGGAAGTCCTGTCCTGTCTTCCACACAGCAGGGCTGATAGTGGGGGGTGGGGGATGGGCGGGGGGGGATTATTTTCTATTCCCATTATGTGAAGATGAGATGCTAAGTAATGTGACATGTTATCAAAAGGGGAGGCATAATGTAAACCTGACTTTTTTTAGCTTTACATCATATGATGTTATTCCTTCATCAAAAACATACCTGGAGTGTTGCCTCGACTCTTTTATGCATGTTTGAGAAATCTTTGAATCTCCCCTGGCAACCATTCGGGGGTCCCTAAACACTTGCTCATACAATGTATTTACCCAACGCTCTGCCGTGGAGCTGCAATGGACCCCCGAATGGTTGCCAGGGGAGATTCAAGCTGCAGTCTCCAGCCGAACTTCCATCCCACAGACCAAACCTGTCACACCTCCCGTCCCCCATAATCCTTCCCCTCTATTATATTCAGAGAAATACCTGATAAAGCTTTTATATTTTCTCAAACGCATGCCAGAGGTCCAGTACGGCACAAGAGTGCTATCAGCCCTGACACACACAGTCAGGAGTGACAGAGGGTGGCTTTTTGACAACAAAATCTAAGAATTAATATGGTGTGAATTACTGGTTTGATTTCAGGGTTTTTATTGCATTTCAGACTGTGCTGGGCTGGACAGAGACGGCTCTGTGTGTCCCCACATGCTGTAGTGGGATGATTCAGTCAGCTGGGATCTAATGTATGCAAAAGACAGAAACAATCAGCCGAGACAGTTCAAAAGGGAATGCAAATTATATACATTACAGAAGCACAGAGTGTTGTAAAGCTGTTTAGTTGTTGCAGCTTGAACTGTTTCAGTCATATCTTTTTGGTCGTTTGAAAGTGGCTCCATTTCCTAAATGTGTTTTTGGCACATAACTCATTTATCAAATGAAAAAAGCATTGCATAAATATGGAGGTGGTAATGAAATAATTCATTTAGCCTTCAGATGAATATGCTGATTAATCTCTGGGGAGGTGCTCGCTCTCCTCCCTCTGACCCTGACCAAAAACAAACACTTATTCATCTGCAGTCACTCAGACATGTGAAAACAGAAATAAATTGTCCACTAGGACAAACAGCAACATGTAGGACAGATGTTTTCCTCAAACTCCTTCATGTCTTTTCATTTTCCATTTGTCCCTGACAGGCAGGAGAAGACCACGTTTCTGTGCTCTGCATGACTCTATCAGGCTGTGATGTTAATGGCCTGTTTGGATGCTCTGTCTGCTGAGACCTCAGAAGCCTTCCAGCTGAGTGGAAAATTGTTACAGCCCCGTTTTCTCTGCTTTCACTCCGTCTTGCTTTCTGCTCATCGCATTATTATTTGGGCTGATAGGAGGGGGATCGCAGTGCTGACACTTTCATTATTTTGCTGTTGGTTTGGTCTTTTTCCTATCGATGCAAAGAAAAGTAGGTCAGGCGGCGTTAACATGCGTGTTAACGCTGAATCACTTTCCCAGCTGCGAACATTACATTACATTACACGGGCATGTAGAATGGGAAAAGTTACAACCTCAGCTTTACAGAAATAACATGAAGGAAAGCAACATTCAAAAGCATCTTAGGAGCAAATTTTACTGTTAATATGTTTTTTTTATTGCTATGGAGTAACGTTGGTTTTCTGGTTGTGCGCACACTTCTCTGTGAAATCTTTCATATGTAAACAGTGGCCCTTCTTAGCTGAGGCATAGTGAGGAAAACAGAGCGAAGGAAGAAAATAGGCAGGGGTGAGTGAAACTGGAGACAAAGAAAATAAAAACGAGAGAATGCATACAGGGAACCCAAGAGAATGGGGCAGATAAGACGTTTCTTTGACAAGAGAGAGAAAAAGGAGGGAGTCAACGGAGCAGGAGGCCATTTCTTGACTCATGCTTGTCCTCTCTTGTGCGAGCCATGTTAATGAAAGCCACATTTAGGTCAGCACAGCTCAGTGTTTATTTCATCTCTTTTTTTTTTCTCCATACTCTTTATTTCCCAAACCCCGATTTCTGGGAGGACAAGCAGTTTGTTGTTTGGCCACAAAATAACAGCAATCTAACTTCAGAGGGGAGGGGGGGGAAACAGAAAAAGAAGAAATTGTAAAACCCACAGTGTGATCAGGCGGCTTCATGGAGTTCCTAATTCTGCTTGCAGAAATGGCGCCCAGTGTGAGAGGGTCAGAATCACGATTGTTTGGTCGAACAAAAAGCTGCATGGAAGCAAGCCTTTGAATCACTACTCAATCAAACACTCAGCTTCAACATATACTTAGAGAGCAACACAATAATAAAGGACCAGATAAATGTCTGCTGTGGTATAGAGAGGAAAATTGTACTTGTGCATAAACATATTTTTCAAAACTAGAGCAACAGCAAAATCCACAGTGGAACTATTTTTCAGGAGAAAGGCATGAGAACGGGCATATCTGCCCCCGGTCTACCCAGGGGGGCCGGAGTGAGGCGAGACTTCATGCAACCTGGCAGCTTTAACGGATGGGTGGGAAGGGAACATGTGGAGAAGTTCTTGTTTTAAGATGACTGGTTGGGAGGATGCAGCATCTGCAGATGGTGCTGATGACAGGGGGCTTAAGAATGGACACTGATCAGACTTTTCATGACCAGAATCAGCTTCCAGTTTTCACTCAGGTCAGACCTGGCTCTTCTGATTTTTTTCCTCCCAAGGACCGTTACTCATAAGTCAGAAGAATCTCAGTTGTGATTCCAAGTCCTGGAAATATTTATAAACTACAGAATCAGATCAAATCCAATTAATTGATTTAATGAACAGTAAAGAGCCGGTAAAGGGTAGAGTGCCTTCTCCGGGTCGGGGGTGTCCTGCCTCAAGTGGAGGAGTTCAAGTATCTCAGGATCTTGTTCACAAATGAGGGAAGAAGGGAGCGGGAGAATGTGAAGCGGGCGCTGTATCGGTCCTTCGTGGTGAAGAGAGAGCTGAGCCAAATAGCGAAGCTCTTGATTTACTGGTCGATCTACGTTCCTACCCTCATCTATGGTCATGAGCTTTGGGTCATGACCGAAAGAACGAGATCTCGGATACAAGCGGCCGAAATGGGTTTTCTCCGTAGGGTGGCTGGGCTCTCCCTTGTGATAGGGTGAGAAGCTCAGTCATTCGGGAGGGACTCAGAGTAGAGCCGCTGCTCCTTCACGTCGAGAGGAGCCAGTTGAGATGGCTCGGGCATCTGATCAGGATGCCTCCTGGACGCCTTCCTGGTGAGGTGTTTCGGGTCCATCCCACCGGGAGAAGACCCCGGGGAAGACCCAGGACACGCTGGAAGAACTATGTCTCCCGGCTGGCCTGGGAACGCTTCGGGATTCCTCTGGANCCCGGAGGAGCTGGAAGAAGTGGCTGGGGAGAGGGAGGTCTGGGCCTCCCTTCTTAAGCTGCTACCCCCGTGACCCGACCCCGGATAAGCGGAAGAAAATGGATGAATGAATGGATGGATGGATGGATGGATGGATGGATGGATGGATGGATGGATGGATGGATGGATAAAGACCCCACAACAGAACAGATTCAGAAACACATTGATGACATCACACCCCAGGAGGATGCAGGTGAAATAGTTAAAACATCCTCACTTTTCATGTTGTTCTACTCAAAAACTGCTCTTCTGTGCATTTGTGTCACCAGTCTGTGAGTGAGACTGATGTGAGTACATATATCTACACAAACAAACAATAACTTGTGCTGCTGAGAATTTTAATCTCACATACTACGGGTTTGGGCTTGCGCTCAGCTCTGGCAAAATTTTGCTCCGCCTACTTTGTATATGTTACAGTAATTGAATCTTTTGAGGCAATTGGTTTGCATAAATTTAAGTAAATCCAACCTATTTTTCTGCTCCACATACTTGGCTAGCAATTTGCCAGTTAGCTTCCCAGTCTGAATTCCTGGGCAATGTCTTGTTTCAGTCAAATCTTCTATCCTGTATCTCCTGAACTCCGATATTCTACTATTTTGCTCGCTGGTCTTTAGCATACTTTGAAAGGCAGTCTCAGGTTTCTCTGACTTTAACCTGTCCAACTTGCACCCGATTGGCATGTTAACCTTTTGATTCCCTCCCAGTGAGGCAGTGCTTCACAAAGCAAACTGTTTGTCAAACTGTTACTCTGCCTCGTGGTTGCTTCAGAAGAAGAGGAAACATGGTGACTGAGGTTTAGACACAACTAGCCAGATCATGCAGCTTTTTACTAGATGGCAGTCCTAAAACTACATACCTTTAAAATATGAATAAATATGTACAATTCCTTAATTATTCAATCCAGAGGTTATAGAAGTTTGGTAATAATGCAATTCTGGTTTCTTAATGTAAGTGTTTCTGCTGTTGGACAAGAAACAGGGTTAAAAGATGATAGTTGTATTTACTGAGAGCAAGGCTATGACTAGTTATCAGGACAGAATGAGACCAAGGAGGGAACCGGTCATCTGCTCCAACAATTTATTTGCCTTTAGGAAATATTTTTGGACACAAAGAGCAGAAACATCACAATATTAGATGTATTTTTCATCCTTATATCAGTGATTTAAAACTATTTTTAAAATGTTGTTGATACCATTCGGTAGACCGCAAAGTTGTGCAGAATGTAAAAATCAATTATTTTGTCACCCAAAGAGAAGTGTAATGTGTTTATTATGAGTAGGATTAGCCAGGCTGAAGGAAAACAACGAAAAAGGAGAAATAAAGTCATTGATACGGAACCGAATCAGCAAATATGAACTTCTGAAACTATTGAAATCTTCAGGAATTTTATGTTGCGTAAAATATTTAAGAAAATAATACTCAATATGCACTCATGAATTTTTTTATTCGGTTGTTATCTCTAAAGTACATTTAGTTTTTATGTTGAACCCCAGACATCTCACCTCTTTCCCACAGTTCTTCCACTTAGTTCCACTACTGCAGCGGATTTTATAGTCAATGTTAAAAGCCAGTACAGAGTCTGAAGCGATGGAGGAAATTTACTCCTGTTGGACAAACTGCATCTAATAACACAGGTAAGAATGAAGTTACAGAGAAATCTAGTATGTATTTAATTCAATTTTGCTAAGGTTAAGATTTTTGTTAAGGTTGGAGCAACTCCAAAGAGAGGTTCTGTCTCGGTGCACCGGTAACTTTGGGAATCCTGAATGTTTTACTTTTGACTGAACTCATCGCCCTCAGTGTACACAGTGAGTCTTCTTCTAGTCATCTGAAAGAGTTAATGTGCTGATTCTGAGTACCTGAATGATTAACTGAATGACTCTTTATTCATTTCAGAGTTCAATCAGTGAGGTTATTCATTTTGTGATGGTTCTAGTCTAAGAAAGAGAGAAGCAAAGAAAGAAGGCAGCAAATGTACATGTTGGCTCCGCAGGCTTCCTCTGAAAATATGGATAAAATCAGGCATTATAGGGTGAAAATCATTTGAAGAGGGAGATAACCGGATTTGGTGTGTATGGTTCACAAACAATGTTTTCCTGACAGTCACAGTTGGTAAGAGATAAAGATTCCCATTAAATGTCACAGGAAATGACTGCAGGTAATTTTTGACCCACTTACAAGAAGAATATGGTAGTAATTGAAAACATGCTATTTCTTAAAATGTATAAAAGGCAAATTAAGAATTTTAACTACATGATAGCAGTACCATGTTTTTTGTGGAATAGCTGGAATATTCCAGCTATTCTGAAAACTTTTCATGACAAAGATATTGCAAAAAAATTAGCTCACCGGGTCAAAAAACAAAAAACACCCACTTATGCAGCAAGCCAAACTCAATTTTCATGAGCCAGGAAGCTGAGGATCTTGCTCCTTTACTATAGTCTTCTTACAATTTTGTACAATTGTGTGGGAAGCTCAATGGAAGCGTTGCGTGAAACATAAACATAAAATAAAATATGCATTAGTTCTAAATGCACAGAATAATCTTCACATATCAGAAAACACATTATAATTAACCTTAGCTGCTGTTAAGACATGGTCACGTTAGCGGTCATGAAAACTATTGGGACATGGCTAATTACTGGAATAAACACACTTGGAAAACGATCTCTAAATAAACTCTAATAAAACATATAACACCAAACATAACACAGATTAAACTTACAGCCATTGCTTCCAGAGGTGTTAGAAAAGATTGACGACGCAGGAGGTGAAGTTGGTATGTTCTATTTCATCCCTACTGACCGCCAGAGGCGGTGCTTCAAGCACTGAATTATCATTCTTGCGCATGCGCAGGTCGAGTACTAATGACAACAAAGTCACCTGTAACCTGCTGGGGACCCACGTGACTCTATATAGTCACATGGCACCTGGCGTTCAATCCCTTCGTTCTTCTCATGTGCAGGTGTGTTGAGAACAAGTGTGTGGTTGTGTGAAGCTGGTTGATTCTGTGTACCACTGTTGTCCCAGCTGCTTGTTGCTAGTAGCCCCGTGACTGAATTTGGTCGGAGTGCGGGTGAGTCTTGCCCTCCAGGGGCTGCACAAGATGTCTTCACCTTTATCAGACCTGCGGTCGCCGGTGCCACGACTGGTAAGTGTTGTACTTTTATCAGCAGTAGTTTACCGTTGGCTTTGATTTGCCACATTACTCGTTGTGGTTCTTTTGACTCACCTGTAGAGTTTCTGCTCGCGCTGAGTTCCATCTTCAGTTTATTTGACTCGCCAGTGGCGTTTTCTGATCGTGTTGACTTCTTGTTGGTGGTGGACTAATCACGCCCTTCGGCAGTATGATGCTGGACAATTTATGCTGCTCGACCTGTCTGGCTCTGCTTCAGCCCGACAACGGGCATGACTTGTGTCCCTGCTGTCTCGGTGTGGAACATCTCCAGGAGGCGCTGTTGGATGACGCTTGCCCCAACTGTTGCACCATGCCCCGGTCGGTCAGGCTGGATCGGTTGGCTGCGCTGGAGTGGCCTACCGACTGCGTGGGCGCTGCGCCACATAGTTTGTTGCTGCCGGGACAGGCGATGTGCAAACGGCCTACTGTGGCTGCGACTTCGGTGCCTGCAAAGCTAGCCAGACAGACCGATGCATTGAGGTTGTCCACAAAGGTGGATCACCTCTACTGAGCTAGCCCACATGAAGGCCCTCCTCCAGTCCTTTAGAACTGATGGTGATCACGGCGCAGCCCTCCCTCCTGAGCAGGAGGGTGCTATTTCGGTGGCGGCCTCGGGCACCCATTTCTGTGAGGACCTTCCGGAGCTGGGATCCGGGGCCTCGGAGTCTGACTCCATTGCCTCCCAGGAGGATACAGGGGAGTCTGTGACAGCTGCCATTCGAGCAGCTTTTGCCCATTTATGGTTTGGTGTTCCTCAGACCCAACCTGCGGCTTCCAGCGCCTTCTTTAGGCGCGGTAGATCTGAGGCTGCCTTTGTGGTTCCTCCCTCGGAGGAGTATATAAGGGAACTACATGCTTGCTGGTCAGATACCAAGGCACTTTCACGTCTGACAACGGATGGCAGGGTCCTGGCGTCCATGCAGGAGGCACCTTGGGTTGGCTTGGGGCAGATGCCCGCATCGCCTCTCTTATTATTCCCCCTGATGAGGCTTTGCGGCCCAATGCGCGTTGTCCGCGGCCTCAGTGCCGTATTACTGAGGCACTGAGTAATACGGTCATAGAGAGGCCTATGACTTCTCTGCAAGGCCTATGACTCTGGGGCCCGCAAGGGCCGGATTGGGAACTCTCTCTCCCATCTTCTGCTGGCCCTGTCTTCCTCATTGGAATCTGTTTCGCTGGACCACACCACGTAAGGCCTGGTTGATGCATCTCTGCAGGCCTTTGCTCTCATGACGAGGGAGCTTGGGCGCACACTCGCCACACTGGTTCACGCTTGCCGCCAGGTCTGGTTGGCACAGTCACCACTTACTGAGCCTTGTAAGAGAACCCTCCGGTCCCTACTTGTGATTCCTGGGGAACTTTTTGGCTCTGCAGCACTGGATGCCTTGGACCGTACAGCTCAGGCCTCTCGAACACGGCAGCAGCTGCCAGGGCTTCACAGACGTGAAGCCCTACAGGTTGGCACTTGGGCAGCTGCGGGTCCTTCATGGAGGTCCTCGCACCCATCTCCTTCCTTCATTGAGCCCCAGGGTCTGCTGCCAGGTCAGAGATCGGTCCAAAGACCTGCTCCAGCTCAGGGAAACTGGGCTCGAGACTGAACTGGGGCAGGGTCATCTCACTCCTTTCGAGAGAGATGAAAGGAATGACCCCGGACTTGTGGGTGTTGTCCACCCTGTCCAGGGGGTACCGTCTTCAATTCTGCCGCTGGCCACCCGTCCCTGGCCGGGTCAGGATGACTCTGATCCGCGACTCGGTGAAAGCACAGGCACAGAACCAGGAAACCTGCACGTTGCTGGCCAAGGGTGCTATAGTGCTCTGGCGGTCATCCGGGATTCATAGAACCGTAGCTACAGTAGTAACTTTCGTTAATATGCAGGTTTTCTCTCCGCAACTACAACTGCCTCTGCTACCCACAATGCACTGCTACCTCAAAATTTGCCTTCAAAATAAAACAAATACTGTGGAAGTTTCCTTTTTTAAAAAAATAAATTAATTATTAAGACAAATTACTAACTCCTAGCCCTGGGCAGAACATACATCAGAGGGATAATGAAATAAGACAAGTCATTAAAGTGTAAAATGACTAATTTACCCAGAAATGAACAAGGCTGGTTAGATAAACCAATCAAATCTACATGAAAAACACAGCACCACAGAGACAACACACTGCTGAGAGAAGCGTACCAGTAACAGGAGCAGGTGCAGTGTGCTAATTTAACACACTGCACAAAGACAAACACACACACACACAAAAGTTTCTCTTTGTGTGGAGAAACAGAAACAGCCGTTTGGCTTCAGTCCTTTGGCCCTGAATGTGTCAGATACCTCTCAAACTGTTAGCACCCAAATTAAAAAGAACAAGTCACAAATGTGTGATGGCATGCATGTGTGTCTGCTGTAAAATAACTCACAGCATCTTCAATGAAGGCATGTCAACATTTGAGTCTTCATCGTTTCTGTATTTTTTCTCACAAATTGCCTTTGGATCCTCTCTTCAGAGCTTCCTTCCAACTACAAATGGCCAGACTGTTTGTTGGTGTCATGTATCATCTGTTGCTGCCACTAATGAGATAAGTCACTGTACTCCACTATGCTGCTTTTATACAGAGAAAAGCATAGGTAAGGGGAAATCATACAGATACAATTTCATTAATGAAAAAAGAACAATTTTAAAATTAGCTTTTATTTCAGAATTTTATTGATTTTTTTTTTTTAACAAAAAATGACTTGTGCTAATTACTATAAACTCACTAATTTGTACATAAAGGAAAATAAAATAAATATTTCCCTTTTTTTTAATGAGCCCCTTTAATCATTAAAACTGGCATTAAAGCTATTGGTTGCGTAGTAAGAACTAACTTTCCCTAAACATAATATTTAATGAGAATCTTGAAACAATATATATGCTAGGGATTATACACATATACAGGATACAGGATGTAAAGTATAAAATGAAAGGAGCTCAAGAGTCAGCAGAACTTCAGGACCTGATCTGAAGAGGCTTTTCTCATTAAAAGGGGTTTAGGTGTGTGTGTAGGTATTACGAGAAATTAACATTTTTGAGTATTATATCAAGTTATAATGTTATTCCCTAATAATAATTTTAAAAAAAACACACATGGCTGGAGTGCTGCTTTGATTCTCCAGCCAAACCTAACACTTCCTTATACCTTCCACACACAGCCCCTGCAGACTAGCAGAAGCACCAATTAGCAAACCTGGTGAAACTGTGAGTCTGCTGAGCTCATCATTCAAACTGCAAAGCGCCAAAGAAATTAGAAACATTGCTGTGATGATGTGCTGAAGGGGAAGCGTAAGAAAGGGTCAGAGGTTCTTCAAGAGACAGATGTCAATTTCAAGGAATCAGCTATTCCAGTGATTCAAAGTCAAACTTATTACAAGTTGTTTAAGATATATACAGCATTTTCAAAACAACTGATGATAATATAGTTTGTGCAATAAAATGCTCTTAAAAAGCTCTGAAAGCAGTAATAGTGCTGCAGTGGTTGGTTTCCAGTGAGCGGAGCACTGGCTGGCGAGCCACCTCTTCTAGGCACTGAATCAGTAATAACTAAGCGTATAAAAACAGGGATCGTACTGAAATGCTGCGTGACATCAACTCACTTCTTCAAAGTCTTAATCCTGTTTCTCTATGATGGGATTAGAGTTCACTATGGCAGTCCTAAACCTAATCTTCATTGTAAAACTAATCATGGAACCAAGTACTAATCCTACAGTAATGAGGACGGCACAGAGAAAAAAAAAGATTCTGCAAGTTTGTTAAGGAGAACATACCATCCAGGTGAGAAGATACTCAAGGTCTCCTGAGTTTAGAGCACATGTACGGGTAAAGTCAACAACAGATTAGAGCATAAGATTCTATAAAATGGAGACAAGTGTAAAAAAGTGTATGCTAAATGGACTTTAGCAGACAGCAGGCAGATGAGACAAAACAAAACATACCACATGTGTTTTCTGCTACAAAACCTCTAAAGTTTCATCAGTAGAACAGGTTTTATTGGATGAGGTTGAGGAAGATGGTTACAGATAAACTAAGTATATAAGCTTCTAACTTGCTTTCACTTGTTTCTTCATTTTCAGTAATAAAGAAACTATATATATATATATATATATATATATATATATATATATATATATATATACTGCAACAGAAAGCATATTTTGAAGACAATCTCTCACACTGGAGAGTTTCCTTTCTGGAGATTATTTTTCGAAACTCAGACAAGACTAATAGGTATTGTGTTGATGAAATTCCCTCAAGAACATTTTCAAAGATTGCAATTTACTTAATGGTACCAATCTGCATTCCATAATCAAAAGCTAATATGATGGTTTATAAAGACTATTTTCAGGTATGTTTATATTGCGCCCACTCTCTACTGATGAATGATTTCACTTAATGCTTCTGCTGATTGTTTGAAACACTTCACTGTTTTTTCCTAGAACACGAACATTTTAAACTAGAAAATTCCTGAAGAAATTTAACCGGGGCCTGCCAAAGTGTGCCCGTCAGTTTGGACCCAGCGTTCTGATGCTAAAAATTAGTATCAATGCTAAGCTTGGCTAAAAAATTACAAAGTATCATGTGGAGAATTACAAGAATGTTCACTAACATGGACTTGCACCATTCAGTATGCTAAAATGAGTGTAGGAGCTAAAATTAGCCAAAATGCTAATGTTAGCATGAATACTGTCAGTAACATGTGGGGCATCACTAGCATGTTGTATGTAATTGACTTACTCCATTCAGTATACTAAACATGGCTAATTAGTATGAGAAATAGGTAATACCTTATTTAAGGTAAAAGGCTAATGCTAATGCTTTGCCTTGCTGAGTACCTTCGGCTCTGAAGAAGTCTTTCCTGTGGTGTAGAAAAGACTTCTTCAGCTGCAGGAGAGGCACATCTAAAAGTTGCAGGACATCGGCCCTTAAGGTTAGTCTAACTGGACAAATTGTTGTTGGTACTGGAGCCGCAGGGAACATCAAAATGGTGAAAACTAAACTGCCTCTAAATTCTCACCAGACTTGGAAACGGAAACACTATGTGGTTATCTTAAAGCCAAACTTGGGCATAATGTAACTTGCCAGAGATTCACTACTGTTAATACCAGGTATGCCTCATTCAAGGTTTCTGCTGAATGTAGTGATGTGGCTTTCATGTACAACCCAGAGCTTTGGCCTGAGGGAACCAATGCGAGACGGTTTTACGAGCCACGCAAAACTCTCATTGACGCCAACGCTACCCTTTCTTCCATGGATATATGCACGCCTATTGCTGGTGTGAGCACAAAGGCATAAATATTATGGACATTAAAGTCATCTCCTACAACTGTCGTGGCCTGCGCTTAGGGCAGAGCGCAGATGATAAAGCTCGTCGTTTGGTTGTCGACCAGCTGTTGCAGCATTGTGACATCTTGTGCTTGCAAGAAACGTTTTTAGCCAAACAGGATTTAAAAGGTCTAAACTATTTTAATGACAGTTTCCTGGGTGCTGCAAACTGTCTTCTACTGACCTCAGTATGGGAATTAAAAGAGGAAGGATACCAGGAGTGATGGCTATATTATGGGAAAAAAGCCTGGACTCAGTGATAAATGTCATTAGATTAGGTGTGGAATGGTGTATCGCAGTACATGTGAAGCAGCATGACAAAGAATTTATTATTTTAAATGTCCATGCTCCATATGAATGTCATCATAATGAAGAATACCTTAGTAAATTTGCTTACATCAGCTCTTTCATGCAAACTGAGAAGTCAAAAAGTATCTATGTTACGGATGACATGAATGCAGACATCTCAGATAAAAACTATTTGCTAAACACCGCATTCATTTTTGTACAGATGCTAACTTAATATTGTCAAGTAAAAGAACTTTTGCCAGCTGCTAGCTATACTCATAAGAGAAGCCTGGCATACTACGTCTTGGTTGGATCATTGTATTACTACAGCAGATGTTCATGCTGCTTTGGTATACATTAATATCTTATACAATATGTCCACTGTTGATCACATCCCCTTCGAGGTGTCAATTAGATTTGCTCATATACCCGCAACTTTAAATGTGAACAGTAATCAAAAACAGACACATTTAGACTGGTCTTCTTTATCTTCGGAACAAATAGCCCATTACTATGCCCAAACTGATCAATTGTTAAGTACCATTAAAATACCAAGAGAGGCAGTTACTTGGACAGACTGCAACTGCTCTAATATTGGACATAGAACCAATATAACTGGATTATATTCTGACATAACTGAAGCACTACACGGAGCTAGCCTGCCTTATAATAAAAGTAATACAAAGATTAAAAAGAGACCAGACTGGAACACATATGTGTCTAAATACCACAGTGAAGCCCGTGAAACTACTACTTCTTGGGCTCCATCAGGTAAATCCATGCAGGGCCCTTTATTTGAACATAAAAAGCTGTCTAATGCAAAATATAAATATGCACTACGCTTCCTTAGACAGAATGAGCAAACCATGAAGGCTGACTCCTTGGCAAGAAAGCTCATAGGTAAGGATACCAAAGCCTTTTGGAAAGAGGTTAAAACCATCAATAATAGCAAATCCTCTCTCCCTTGTACCGTCAGTGGCGAATATGATCTACAATCATATTGTAGAATATGATCTTCAATCATATTCTGGGGCGAATATGATTGTAGATTTTTGGCAGCACCACTACAGCAAGTTATTTACCTGTGTTCAGAGTGAACCCTTCCAAGTAGACAAGGTTAGTACTGTAGAAACTATCAAAACTCACGAGGTCTATCCTGTGCAGCTAGCATGCTCCAGACCAGGCTAAAGTGACCCATATGGACTGTTGCAGTTTGGTTGTGTTTCTGAGGACCGCTGTTCTTGTTTGACAGTAACCTTCAATAGACAGTGTTGTGGGGATTAGAAAAAATCAAGTCAAGCCATATTTCTTGTAGCATACTTTACTGATTAATTTCAAGTTAACTTAAAATAACTTTTACTTCTGACTTCATTTTTGGCATAATTAAACAACTACACAGTTTAAATCAAACATTTAAAACAAGGAGTTATTTACATGATACATACTTATAATTTATGTATTTTCTGTCTTGTCATTGTCAGTAAGCTGCCTTCACCAATTATACAGTTAAACAAGAAATTGTTCCTTCAAAACAAAAGCATCAAAGTATGTTTTAGGCTAACATACATTAGCCTAAAACCATCCATCCATTTTTTTTTTCCACCCTTCTCCCTAACGGGGTCGGGAGTTGCTGGTTCCGGGCGAGAGGCAGGGTCACCAGGGACAGGTTGCCAGTTTGTCGCAATTAGCCTGAAACATACAGCATTAAAATGCTGCACTGAATGCAGCACTTTTTCTTTAATATCATGTGCCTCTATTCCTCATAATCCTCAATAAAAGATGTTTGTTTTGAGTGAGGTACAACCAACGCAGTTGATCTAGCATCAGTGATTTTGATCAATCTCATGGTCTGTTAGAGAAATATGTGGATGTGCAATATATATATGAACTATATATTGGATGACATAGTTCATCCAATATGTCAGGATGAACTGACTATGTCAAGCAGGGCTTTATCTCTTATCCTGGATTTCTTAAACCTATTTTTGTGAAATAGCCCTCAGGAGGTTCATTTGTTTAAACAGATGTTTAGATTTATTTATGCTGAACAGAAATATAAACACCCCATGTCAAGTGCTGTTGCCATGTTGAGTTAATAACTATACATGACCATTTGCTGACATTGTATTGTACAAAAGTAATATTTCTCTTGATTTGTGCAGAATTTTTAATTGAACTTGTCAGTGAGCATTACTCAGTGAGTTTACTTAGTGCATGGATGGGGAATGTCCAGTAGGTGATCAGACAAAATGAGCAACAATTGGACAATCCCTGCACTGGGGGCAATGAAAGGCCACCCCAAAATGTCAAATTTGTCACAAGTCATAATCCCTCAAATGTTGCAAGTTATACAGGAGCGTATATACATTGGCATGTTGGATGCAGGGGTGTCCACCAGAGCAGTAGATGTACCGCCCAATGTTCATAGGCCATGTAAGAGTTGGTTTCCAACAGACTGGCATTACTGCAAATGGACCTCATCCTTGTCGGCCACGTGTGACCCCTCCAGCACAAGATCCCCACATCCAGCTCATCCATCTGCAAGATTATCTAAGACCAATGACACACACCGCTGATGAGACTATTGGTCTGCACAACAGAAGGATCACACCTCAGACTGTCCGTAACCGCCTTCGAGAAGCCAACTTGGACAGAATCAAATTCTTCAACCTGACCCCTATCATGTTCAAAGGACTGTGAATCTGCTGCAAATGGCCATACCACGATGTTATCAATACCGATATGAAGATCAGTACTTACTGAAAATATACTTTGAGTTTCTCTACATATTGCGTAACCCAAATGTTCATAAAACTTTTACATTTGACATGGGGCATTTATATTTCTGTTCAGTGTATTAAACAGACTCAGGTTCTCCATAAAGATGGAAAACACAAATGATACACAACAAAAAAGTACATTTAATTAGCATATTTAAATATAAAGTTATTGAAACACAAGTTGACTTTGATTAAGAATCGTGTCAAAGCATGAATGTCGATATATTGGTGCATTATTTGTGACAGGAACATAATTCCCATTTTTCCAGTTACACATGCAAATATACAGTTTTTACTAAAATGTTTACTTAAGTTTTTTTATTAAAAACTTTAAACAGAATTTTAGTGTGATAGATTGCGTTCATGTTGGCATTTTCTTTGAAAATTCAAACTGGAAATGTTTTGTGACAGACGATCTTGTTGTTGCTTGAAATATTAATCTCAATAGATGGGCATCTCCTTGAGTGTTGTCCAAGATGTCTCTGTATTCCAAAGAGAGCCTGATCAATGACACCTTGACAGCATCCTTCCTTCATGATTCACAAAGCTTAACCTGCTGTCATCAAAATGAGGCTTCTTGAGGATTAATCCATCCTCTCTTTTTTGCCTTAGAGGTACATTTGTTAATGTCTCTCTTCCCAACCTGACCCCACTAGAAGAATTATATTTAAACTATAAGTCCTTTCATCCTTTAAGCTTTCTTTAGTTCTTCTGGATGGAGAGGTACACGTGCAGCCAAAAATAAATGGTTGTATTAAAAAGCTTGTTATAAGATATCAAAGTTATGCTTTCTACTTTTGACAAGTTATAAATAGAAAAGCACTTTCTTTGTTTTTCTTTCTATTCTCTGGGGACATATTGTTGGATATTTTCAGATAAGTAAGTTCCAAAGGCTGATTTCAATATTTATACTTTACAAGGGCCAAGTCCCATCTGACAGGTCCAGATTTATTCATTGGTTCATGCCACATACTAAAATTTGATGATGGTGCCAGCAGTCATTGAGAAACAGCCAACTACACTCTGGAAAGAGTCACAACAGCAACTAGAACATAGTTACCATTTGTACCATTTTCTTTTTCATTTCTGTTGATTGTCTTTTCCAGCTGCTTTCCTTCCCCCACACATCATCATTCTGTATGCCTCTTCCTTAAAGAGAGTTCTCCCCCTTTCACATCTCAACATTTGAGATGTTGGCATCCCTTCTCAGCATCCCTTCTCAGTGTCTGTTTCACAGTTATGGTAGAATGAATGCACATTCTCTGACAATTATTGGTTTAATCCAGGTTCTTTAAATCTAAGATCAAGTCTAGACAAAAGAGAAAAACCCAGGACAACTCATCTCTTCAAATGTCTTTCATCCATCCAACATCTTCTGTATCTGAGATGCGGCCGTGGGAGAAACATCAAACGAACGCAAGACAAGATGTTCCCCAGAGAAACTGATATGTAAAGTTCCCCCAGCAGGCTTTAGATCTTTCTCTTTTTCCGGATGTGTGGGTAGACGGATTAAACTAAAGGTGAATTATATGTATGGTTGGAAATGGGAAATTGGAAAAATCAACTGGAACACTTCCCACTGTGAAAGGAAAAACTCCCGACTATGACAGTTACGACTTATATAGCCAACTTGACATTTTGATATGGCCGCTCCTCGTATCAACAGCAGTGAGCTGTGGTGGAAATATGTTTATTTTAGAAGACACACTTGTATGAGTGCATCTTACTTTCAGTGACTACAGTTCTAAACTGCTGTTTGCTTATGAAAAGTAAAGCTTCAAACAAAGTTAGTCAAAGGTATTGTGAACAATGTCTACGTGGGCGTTGTCATGTTTAAATCCCGACTTCCCTGACTATGATCCCTGGAACCCTGTTACTTCGGATGCGACGTCAACCCAACTCAGAGTTATGATTTCCAAGGTAACTGAGACACACAACGTTAGACGGACCTTCCTGAGTCAGGATTGTCGTCTTTAGCTAGTTTAGCTCAAAGACATGATCAGTTTTGTCAGATCAAACTTGCTGACAACGTTCTAGAGTTTTGACTGAACCAATAAATTAAACAGTTTTATGTGTTCTTCCAAAGCAGGAAGAATTACTGCAACAGCAAAAATCACTAGAGTCAAAGGAGGCTACCGCAGGCGAAATGAACAGATCTGGTTAGATAAACCTCCCAGGCAAACCAATCAGAGCTACATGAAGTACACAGCACTAAAGAGACAACACACTGGTGAGAAGCTTACTGTGATGTGTGCTAATTTAACACGAGTGCACAAACAAGCACAAACACACAGAGATGATTTACTTACTCAGCTGAATTAATGATGACTGAATATTCTCTTTTGCTGAAGTTCCCTCAATGGTCTGAGGCTTAGACATCAATAACTGTGAATAATTTCAATATTTTAACAGATGTTAGGGTTAGCATCTGATTTTTAAGTAATTGTTTTAAACTGTAGAATATTGTTCACACAATAAGCAAGTCTGATTAATGATGGAGATGAATGGATTTTACAAATATTCCTTCCTCTATAATGTATGGGTGTAGGATACGAGTTACAGGTGCTTCAACTGTCAATATGAAAAAGGGAGGCATTTGTGGAGTTGGACCAGTTGTGGTATTAGTGCATGTCCAGATGGTGGTTTAGCTGAGACGACTTATTGCTCAACAATGGCGGTATGAGGAAGGAGGCAGATGCAGCCTGGGGATGAGCCACCCCAATGCTGCTTAGTATCTCGTTTTCAGTCAGGGAGGAAAACAGAATTCCACCACAGCTGTGTCTCCATCAGTTAATGACCGAAAAGACAGGGGGTCATTTCCACTTCAACACATGCAGTTTGCCTGCCACATATAAAATACCAATATGAGATTAGAAAAATGTGTGTATTTGGGTGCCAGATTTCCAGTTTATCCATCATCTCTCATCAGACTGAGAAAACTGAACAAGAAAAGAGGAATAATCTGCATAATCTAATCATCTAATTTGCATCTTTCATTCCTAGAGCCAAATGTTATCCTGAAATTATTTCTGACGCGCTGTCAGTCAAAGAGCAGACACATTTCTGTGATGTCTTTTCCTTTTGATCTTCTGTTTGATTTTGCTTGCTGATGACATGCTTGACTTTGCCAGTTTTTGCTTCATTTGAAATTTTTGTTTGAAATACTAAAGTTTATATCTCCATGTGATCTCACCTTGCCAGAGGTATTCGCTGCCTCCCATACAATTTCCTGCCATTACTGATTAAACATAGTTTTCCCTACAACAAAAGGTCAAAACACTGAGGTAACTGTTCAGTGAGGTCTGCACAGAAGCCATTTATTCACCATTACTATAGTCATATATATATTTTGAAGGGTGAATTACTAACATTAAGACATCCTCAATGAATACTGAGAACTAGGGATGCTCCGATCAGGTTTTTTGCTGCCGATTCCCATACCGATCACCCATGAGGCCAATGTTTGCCGATCACCTGGCTGTTTAATTTTTCGTATAAATTCTGCAAAGTGATCTGGCAAAATGGAAAAATTATCAGGTAATAAATTCTCCTAATTCAGACATGAATTACAAAAAATTTGCAGGCACAATACAGCAGCTATTCAGTCAAAAGCACAACTGAAAAACCTGCAATCAGTAAAATAATATTTAACAGTAGGTCCTCAGTACCATACATTAAGTCAAATAAATCTCACAACACTGCCTATATCAAATAATGTCAAGAAAAAAGGAATACTCATTCAGAGTCAAATGCATCAGAATAAACAATCCTGAGTTACTGAATTAGACCTTCCTGAGAGCATGGCTAGCTGATTAATGCTGCTTCTGATTGGCTAGTTGCGACTGAGCGGAGCAATTATGCAGAACACAGGGAGGAGGCATCGATTCTTATTTTCAGAGATTATCTATCTCATGTTATTACATAGTGAAAGTTTTAATATATATATGTAAAATCTTTTTTTGTTTAAGTTACTTGTTGCAGCTTTAAGCAGTTGTTCGGTGTGAGAGTTCACTGCGGGTGCAGTACAAACGGCGCTACGTCTGTGAAATACTACTATCTGTAGTGCACAGCGACGGTCCAACAGTGGGAGCGGAACCCGCCTCTTACACCGCTAGCTCATTGACTTCAATTATTTTTCGGGTTATTTGTTAAGCTTTCTGACCGTGATGCTCTTCCGGGTGACCATTGGTAGCTGTGCGCTACTTTACCCATTATCTGGCCGCTCCGGATGTTTGGGTTTTTTTGCCTGCAGTGAGCCTCAATGTAGCCAAATTCCATCAAATGTTTGTGTAGGAGCCATTTCTCCATTTTCAGTTAAATTTTAGAAATTAGATTTAGTTCATTTTTTATTTGCTTATTTTCTAGTTGATTTATAATTAGAATGTTTATTTAATTTGTTATTTTGAATAGGTTCTCTGGCTAGTAATTCACTTAATTAGTTAATTTCAGTTTGGGACGTGGGTATGTTTCATGGTATAAATATGTAGGGTTTAGGTAAGTCTTGAGTCACGTGGGTGGTCATATGTTTTTTTTTTTTTTACCAGCAATCAGTCACCTGCAGTCAGTCACTAGCCAGTCACCAGTGAGAGAACAGATGCAGGAGTCAGAGCAGGATCCTGTGAAGCCTGTAACTTGTTTTTATCTGGAAAATGGAATAAAGCAAACGAAAGAGCTGCATTTTGACTGTTTTGATCCCTTTTGTTGGACTGCCTAAGCCCAAGCCCACCGTGCACTGTGGTGACTATTTGAGTTTATTTCATTTTGCTTTGATCACTTTTGAGTCTTGAGTTTTTTGATTTTTTTTGGAATTTGAGTTGTCGGACAAATAGTCACTACAGTTTGTTTTTTTTAAACGCCATTTTAGATTCGTTGTGTTGATGCATTTTGATGTGCTTCACCCCAAAGTATTTCTTCCCCATTCACTCTCAGAGCGTTAAAGTTCCTCACCACATCGCTTAGGATTTGTTGCTGTGCGCTTGTGCAGTGTGAAGGAAAGAGGAGATCCATTAGTTTCTTGGCTGTTTGGAAGCAAAAATAAGAATGTTTTGCAACAACACTTTGTCTTTAGCCTTTTTTGTTGCCTAAGCAAACCTGAAAGAACCTGAAATATCTTTGTTTCACATGGACACACACGCTTTCCATCATCTGGCACTGAGACATGCACTGAATGTGAAAGATTCTATTTCTTTTGTAGAACTGTGTATTAGATAGATGAGCAGCATACAGTGTGGGGAAAATTACACTAGTGCCCAATGAGGAGCTTTTTGCTGACTTAGCTTTAATCAAACAAAACAGACATTTAGAGGAGCAAAACATTCCCACATGTACATAATGGAAGCAAATCTAGCAACAACGTTTTGAATATAGCAAAACTGCAGCCTTACAGCAGCATCCCTCAGGGACAAGGGATGGGAGGCATTCACAACAACAAGGCACATCATTTAGGTTCATATGTACATATTCAGGTTCAACACAGAGAACAGAAACATTCCGGGAAAATTCATTTTCCCAGAATGTTTCTTAGCTGCTCAGCAACATAGACTGAGTCAGTGACATACTATGAGTATTACAAATAACAGTCATCTATGTAACTTAATAATAAGTGATAAGATTTTGAAACAAATCATTTGCTTACTCTGAGTTTTTGACATTATCTGATCAGTGGTGACAGCCCTGCCAGGAGAAAACTGATTTCGATGTTTAGGATCCCGAATAGTAGAGATCATCAAAGCACATCCATCCGAGATAAAAATATCTCATCTGACTAAAAATTTCTTCAATTTGTAAGCAAGGATACTGATGGCATGCATGCATATGTTAAGCCTAATGCCTGCAACCCTAACCCTGCTCATGCTACTGGATAAAATATTTGAATGATAAATGGATCATCAACAATCAGGTGCAACTTCAGAAGACACAAATAAAGTTGAGATCGTTTCCCCGTTCCAATAAAAGCACACAGTCTTTACATGTATGATCAAACTGCCCTTAATACTCATGATCAGCACAAGAAAAACTCCAAGCAGGAGTATATTTTAAGTATTTTCAATCCGGCTAATGATGGGGAAAAAAACAATGATTATGACTGCTAATTATTATATACTTGGGTGGTTTTGGTGGCATTTGGTTTAAGTTTAGTGCCTGAATGTTTCTGGCACAAAATGAAACAGAATGTTTGCATGAACCATGTGCCAATTTGTAACACATCTGAAACACTCTGCACTCTCATTGTAAGTTACAAATCATATACAATTAACTCGGATCATATTTGAGATATAAGAGCTGGAGCTGGCATCAGCAATCCAGGGCCTAAACTGTTTGACTTACGTCAAAGGGATCATCTAAGGGGAATGCAGAAGCTTGGGAGAATAAAGGCTGAAAAGGCTTCTTCCATCTGTGTGCGTCTCCCCAATCTTGCCGGGGTGAATGTCATTGGCAACTCAAGGGGTCTGGTGAGGTGAGAAATAATCTAATCACCAGGCAGACCGAAAGAAAAGATGTGAAGCTTTAAGAAGACGGAAAAATAAAAAGAAATGCCAGACGAGGAGAAAGAGACCAACGTAAGTCTTTGAACTTTCCTGACAAACAAACAGAAGGATAGAGGCACCAACAGAAAGCTCTAAATGCAAGCTGTAACGCATGAAGCCTCCCACGCTGACATGTGTTGGTTATGTCTGCACAGAGAACAGAAGGTCACAGTTATAAAACAGTTGCTGTTGTTGGCTAACAGATGGTCACTTAATCACACTCGTTTGCCGACTGGACATGCAATTCAGTAAAAGTATATCTGTCAAATGTGTATCCTTAAAGAAAAGGTCAATTTTTGCTTGCATTCATTGTTTTACTTATAATATGTCTTCAGGGTACTATGGTGGCGCAGGGGTTACGCACAACCCACATTGGAGGCCTTAGTCCTTGATGCGGCTGTCAGAGGTTCGATTCCCAGCCTGGGGACCTTTGCCTCATGTCTTCCCACTTACTCATTTTCTTGTCAATTCACTATCAAATAAGGGCCACTAGAGACAATAAAACCTTAAAACAATATGAGATGTCTTATGGAAATGCTTAAAAAGCTATGGGAACATGTTGGTGATATACATTTTTTTTTTTTTTTTTGCTTAATGGAACACTGCAGCAACAGAATCTTCAAAACCAGCACTAAACATCTATAAAGATGTGTTTGAGGCAGAGTGGGAGTGTGACAGAACCTGGGAGACAATCAGATATCATATATAGCCCAGACATGCAACACTCGCCAAGCTGGGCTGGACAACAAGCTAAGGCAGTGGGATGAGAGCTGAGGGAGATGAAACAAAAATTGAGACAGATGTTGTTGGAATACCAAAGAAGCCCTGGTGTCTGAAGGGGCTGTGGTTTTTCACACACACACACACTAACCCAGCCAATTAAATCCTGAGGATGCTGCTCATGAATGGCAGGAAATTTGTAGAACATTCAATCTACAAAAAAAAAAATAAACGCATCATGTAGCATGAATGCAGATGAGAGAAAAAGTTTCCTCTCAGACTTTCCTTTTTTTCCCTCCTACTGTCATGAGGAAAACGCAGCAGACCCAGGTTGAAGTGAGATGATGAAGTAGTGGTTTAATGATGAAAATATCCAAAATTACAGTCTAATGAACAATCCAAAAATAGTCCAACAACCTGGCAGTACAATTGAGCAGAAAGCTAGAGTTTAGCACTGGTAGCAACAGGCTACATGAATGGACAAAGAGAATGGCAAAACAGAACTGAACAGACAAACAACTAGGACCCAACAAGAAACAACGGACACAGGTGGGATTAAATACACAGCAGGTAATCACAGAGAGGAGACACACCTGGGAGTAATCAAGGGGGGAGACAGGACAACACAGAAAAACACAGAACATGACAACTACAGCTTTTTCACTAGTTTCAGAATGAGAATGGTTAGATTGCGCATTAGGGAGATAGTGATGCTGATTTTCTTGAAGATCCACTAATTATTTGGCTAAATCCTGAAAACGAAGAATTTTCATTTCACCCTCGTTGCTCAGTGATAAAGATCACACAGTTATAGATCTGAATTATTTTGTGGCCACTGAGCTCTTCATTATCGCAGAAGCAAATTACCACACATATCTTTGGGCTCACGTCACTGAAATGACGAGATGCTCTCCGACACCAGGTTGGATTAAAAATTATACACAAATCAAGAGAAATATTACTTTTGTATAATAAAATGTCAACAAATGCCTATTTACAGTTGTTGACTCCACATGGCATTTGACATGGGGCATTTATATTTTTGTTCAGTATATATCTATATTCATTCACTTACTGAATGTTGCTTGTGTTTATTTATTCATTTTTAAATTAATCATTTAAGCAAATGTGTTGTTAGAATAATGTTAACTTTTTCTAAATGGTCATAAAAATGTTAAAGTTGTTTCCTGAAATATATCATTTTGATATTCTATCAACATCCCCTACTTCATAACACTAGCACCATTAATAACCCTGATGAGTTCATTACTTCAGTAGTTTTAAGTTTCTGTCTGAATCATTTAAACTTTTGAGGTTGGTCTACCAAATAACAGAGTAGAGCTATTACATATTACATTTACAGTAAGTGAACTTCTTGGAAACTGAACTCCCTCTGTGAGGGTTTTAAGAAGCCGGGATATTAATACTTTTAAGGAACTGGCAGCATGAGCTTTGTCATTTTCCTTGTTTTATTTGTAGAACAAAACTCAGCCATTACACAGACTGATTTTTAAGTGGGCATATTTACAAAGAGCACATGGACTGCGCAAATGTTTTAACAAATTAGTTTCTTTAAAGGTTTTAAAAGGCTGGAGGGAGTTTAGTCTGAGGGAAATTATAAAAATGAATAAAAAAACACTTTAAAAATGCTTTAAATAAGCAGTTAAATTACTGCACATTCCCTATAACAGTGGTGAAGTGTCAGTGTGTTCAGGATGTTCAGTGGGAGAAGGGATCTGCAGACTTTCTGAGTCAATTCCAATACGAGCCAGAAAGCTGCGATGATGTTTTAAATCCATTATTGATGTAATAATTATGAGAGGCTTTGGTGGAACAAGGTCGATGGTCTCTTGCTTTATGATCAGCTGTTTTAAATCTGTCTCTAGGTGGAACCACGACATGGTTTTAACATAATGTTTGTATGTGACTTTGTGTTCACTATAAACTGTTTTTTCAAATTCCAATCAAGTCATGAATTAACATTCAGATTATTGAGTTTAACCAAGTGACCCAGGTCTGATATAGATTAATCAAAAAATATTATTTTCTCTCCCACCTGAATGGACCAAGTGATCCCCAGAATAAATAAAAAATAATAGTTTCAGTCTAACATTATGAGAAATCACTTGTTTAAAATGAACCAAAATGTGTCATGAAACATTGGATATGAGGTGGTGAGGCAGACGCTGTAGGCCCAGATAAGATGAAAATGATGAAGATTTAATGACAAAATGGTACAAAAAAAACCCCAAACGGTCCAAACTCCTGGCAGCACAGCAGAGCGGAATACAGAGGCTCACACTGGTAGCAACATGGCAAACAGAGAGCGAGACAACGAACTGAAAAACACATTAGACAAGGACCCAACAAGGAACAAAGGACACAGGTGGGATTAAATACACTGAGGGTAATCAAGGGAACAAGACACACCTGGGAGCAATCAAGGAGAAGACAGGACAACAAGGAGCACAGAGGACACAAAGACTCAAAATAAATACACAGAAAAACACGGAACATGACGAAATGAGACAAAAGCTTTTCAGTTGCATAAAAATGTAAAAGTTATTTTTACATTATTTATTAGGGCCTGCCCATAGCAATACATAAGGTCAAACGTCAGTCACTGCCTCCATGCATTGCATGGCAGGCACCTATTGTTTTATACCTAATAGAATGTCTCTTTATTTATATCTATCTTTATTATTCTTCCATCACTGTTAATGTGGCTCGTACCGCTGCGTGCCCCCTCACAAAAGTGGTATCAAAACGTGCGGCTCGGCGCCAGGAGGGGAGTTGTTACTTTTAGGGGGGATTCGGAGTTACCATGGCGACATAAAAAGCGAAAAACAAGCAAAAAACTAGCTGACAACTCGTTAGAGTTGGAAGGAGTGCGATTTTGACCTCAAATAAATTTTGAAATCGCCGTCACGCCCACAAATATCGTCCTATCGGTATCAAACTCGGTCATGACATCGATACGTAAAATGTTTCAAAATTTTGCTACAGCTTATGGTTTTCTGTTAAGGTGCTTCAGAGCGAAGCCATGCGACAGGATTTCCACATGCTCAGCCAGATTGACTTCAATGTATTTCTGAAAAATGTCAGACCTCAGCGCACACCATTTTTATCTCATCGCTGTTATTACTGTGAGTGATGTACAGAGATGAATCGCGGTACTATCGGAGACGACACATAGCCCTCTCAGACGCTTCAAACGGTTTTCTGATACGTGTCATGGTTCCCGAACTGGAAGGAGTTATTTGGACTGCTATTTTTAGTTTAACTGACTGGGTGTCTCACAAAGCTAGATTCTTTTTCCACCTCTGTCACACACACACACAGGCAGTTGGCAGAGGATTAATTACCATAGCAACTGAAGACAGGAGGGGAGGGCTGTTGATTAGGACTACAAATACTCCATATTTGTAGTTTTAAATAAAAATCCGTTAAAACAGAGGGCTGAACTGACATGTAGAACAACTTGCTGTTTTGGCCAATATATAACTGATTTATCCCAAACACTGCTACTCATAGGATTAGTGTAGCCCTTTAAAATAAAGCCTACTGAAAATTTCAAAATTAAATACATGTAATGAAATGTAATTTCATAAAAGCCTTAATATTCCTCTCAGGGCTTTCAGAAAAATTAACTGCTTCAAACAGTTAGAATTATGTCTCTCCTGTGTGTCTCACTCACATGACAGTTGAGCTTCTCTTTAGAACTACAGTGACTGAACTGAAGAACTACAACATGGCGGACCTGTCACTTTCTACTGAGGAGGACTGAGCTGTTCTTTAGAACTACTTGTGTTTTGGGAGTTTTATAGTTTATCCTTTTACCTTAAATAAGGTATTGCCTATTTCTCATACTTATGAGCCATGTTTAGTATACTGAATGGAGTAAGTCAATTACATACAACATGCTAGTGATGCCCCGCATGGTACTGACAGTATTCATGCTAACATTGGCATTTTGGCTAATTTTAGCTTCTACACTCATTTTAACATACTGAATGGTGCAAGTCCATGTTAGTGAACATTCTTGTGATTCTCCACATGATACTTTGGAATGTTTTAGCCAAGCTTAGCATTGATGCTAATTTTTAGCATCAGAACGCTGGGTCCAAACCGACGGGCACACTTTGGCAGGCCCCGGTTAAATTTCTTCAGGAATTTTCTAGTTTTTACATGGTATCTGACTGTGATTTTGTCCATCCATCCATTCTCTTACCCCCCGGCCCCTAGTGGAGTCAGGAGGGGTGCTGGTGCCTCTCCAGTGAGACATTTCAGGCGAGAAGCGGAGTACACCCTGGGTAGTTCGCCAGTCCACAGAGTCAGACAGGACAAACAACCATGCACACACATACTCACACTCACTAAGGAGAATGTAGAGAAAACAATTAACCTGACAGTCATGACTGTGGGAGGAAGCCAGAGTACCCTGAAAGAACCCACCATGCACAAGGAGAACATGCAAACTCTATGCAGAAAGACCCTGGGCTGGGAATCGAACCCAGGACCTTCTTGCTGCAAGACTGTGATCTTGTATCAGGAAAAAAATATACTCTAATTTTCTGTGGTTACTAAGAAGAGTTTACCTCTTTGAGATTATTCTATTTGCATATAAATACATCTAAATAATAATATGGGTTATAAATCAGTCCAGATCTCGTTACTTTGGGTAGATCGGCCGATACTTAGATGAGAAACCAATCTAATCTTCCTTCTCAAAGGTCTCATTTTTGTGTGCTTCACAGTAGTCACTTCACTGTTGCCAACTTTGCCACTATATTTATTAGAGCTAGGTTTTCAGACAAAGACCATTTAGCAACAAAGACTACTCCACACCATGTTGAGTCAGTGGGTGTGTCCAATGTATTCTAGCTGGTCCAATGTTGATTATTAAGAGACAGAACTGTCAAAGCTGAAGCTAATGACAAATGTTCAAAAACACAGAAACGTTACATTATTATTATTATTATTATTTTTGAAATGACATGTGTTGCTGAAAAAGATTTGTGTGGTGCATGTTAAATTTGTAAACCTTTCACAGTTTAGCTTCTGGAACAGGGTTTATGTACCTGACAGGTACAGTTCAGCTCTGAAGGTTTTGGTGATGAAGAAAATGTTTAGACCTAGGTTAATATGTGGAGCTGGAAAGTCAGTGATAACTGAACAGTGTTCTTGCGTGACATTTGTTTTACTTAGAGAAAGTGTGGGAGGTCATTGGGATCACTGTGGAGCCCAAACTAAGAGAGGCACAGCTCATCACTGCCAATCAGGCACAAAGAGGCACATGTTTTTTAACACCATTTTCCCTAATGTTTTCAAGACCACTGGTACAGTACATCAGAATCCATTCTAACACCAATCCCACATGATTCCTCTACCACCAACAATGACAGAGTGGTTCTGCATATTTATGTTCCTCAGTAAGTATCAAGATGCACAAGAGGCAGTCAGATGCAGTCAGTGATCACCGTTTATTCCACGGCCTCTCCAGCGTGTCAGCAAATGATCAACAGGTGGATGAACTAACAATGACCTCATGTGTTGCTCTGGTTGAGGTTCCAGCTTCAGCCCATAGCGTCACACATTCCTCTGACCCCCACATGTCAGACCAACAGTAATGAGAAGCAAATTAAAACAGGAAAAATGTCTGTAAATGATGTCTGAAATTCTTTAGATGAAGTTAATATTTTTAGTGTTTTTAGTCCCTAACAGAGTTAGAATAAACAGAATAAAGTCACTTTCCTGTAATTGCGTTACTTTGAAACATTTTCTAAAAGGCATTTGGTCCAAATGTAAAATGGTCAGAGAAACACTAAAACCATACGGCCTTATGACAGAGTTGCCATTTATGTGGCAGCAGAAGAAATGACAAAAATTTTCTTAGCTTTTTTTCTCCTTATTGAACACAGAACCTGGATAAGAATAACAACAGCTCTGACGGTGTCATTCTCCAAACTCTGGACTTCTTCTCCGTTTTCCTCTCACTTCCTCCAACACATCCCAAACATTTCGCTCCTTGCCAAGGAAGCTGTCAGGCCAAGCAGGAGCATCTGTCCAACACGGCACTGAGCCATAATTCCATTCATGTTTGGACAAATTCACACGACTGTTTGTGTACAAGACCCAGAGTGACAAACCATCTGTCCTCCCGTCCCAGACATGAGATCCATAAGCAGCTGTTTCTGTAAACAGATTTCATGAAATCCTTTTAAGTAGCTCTGGGCATACAAAGAAAAGGTGAGGGGGCGTTTGCGTTGCCGCTAACACTAGGGGGCGATGCTGCAGTAAGTTACAGGGAAGAACAAGACATCCATGCTGCAGGGAGGAGACAGGTTGGGGTTCAAAGCCCGCCAAGGTCTCGTCGCACCGATCTACGTTGCCGTTCCCTCCCAGCTCATCGTTCTGGTTCAGCCCCGTCAACAGCTTCTCTCACCGCCGTATGGCGGCTGTCAGCCCCGCTCATCAGCCCCTCCCATCGGATTCCTCACGTCCTGCCCGTCTCGGGCTTGCGGGGTAAGACGTACCTTCACATGTCTCCCTCATGTTTCGCAAAGAGGCGTTCAATTAGTTCATCCAATTCCTGAACTAGCAGGTTCTATTCATATTCGCCACTCAGGCCACGTTTCTATGCTTCAGGGCTTTTAAATAAATTAATAAATAGTAGCATCCTTCCTAATGAGCCAGGTGGATCAACCTATTTTCACAGCGTCTCTCACTCAGTAGTAGCCTCCTTCTTCTTCTGTTATCAAGCCAATATGTTACCTTGAACGTCATTACACCCCACACCGGACCTCCTGCTCCTTTTCTCTGTCTCTCTCAGTCAAGCAGCCACGTTGATTCATGCTTATCCACACAGAGGAATTATTTATTCATAAAAACAGCAGACGCATGCGCACCCAGCTGCAGGAGCTGGGCAGTCTTAAATTCACGGGTCGTCATGGTTACCACCTTCATTTCTCTCCTTCTATACCGGCTAACTCGTCTCTGTTCGTGCACTCGCTATCTTTAACTGGATGACAGTATAAGTCATGTTACGTTTGACGCCAGAGAATGAGATGCTAGATTAATCCTAATGACCCATTAGAATTAAATGCAGGCCAGTGGTTTAAAAAAAAAACAAAAAAACTTTGGGAGTTATTACTTAACAAGAGAATATCATTTACACAATGATTATATGTTTCAAACAAAAACGTAATAAATCATGTTGGATAAACAAGAAATTCTACAGCCTAACGTTTATGAAATGGATTCAAGCCGATAATGTGATTCATTTAATTAGACTGACCTGTTGAGGGGCTAGCGGAAGATCACGTGGCATGATTGTTTTGCGTCTGGGGAAACCTGGAGGCGGTTTTAGTTACTCAATAAACTACAGATATTTGTTTTCCTCTGCAAGGCACTATTGGCATTTAAGAACTGCACTGTAACAATCACTGTAAAAACCACAGCATGAAAATACAGTAAGGTGGCTGGGTTTTGAAATTCAGCTTTTTATCTGAAATGTGTTTGGGACGTGATTGCACTGCTGGATCACATGTGGAAAAAGCCACAAGTGTTGTTCGTCAAGGGCCATTATCCAATCATCGTTCCTCATAAATTTTCATTTAGCAATAAGCTCCAGCTCCTCCAGAATGCTGCTGCAAGAGTCCTTACTAAAACAAAATGAGATCAGCACATCAGTCCAGTTCTCAGACCCCTGCACTGGCTGCCTGTTGCTCAAACAATTGACTTTAAAATCTCCTTAATAGTTTATAAAGCACTTCATAATAGAAATCCAAACTACATTTCCAGTCTTCTGCCACCCTACGTACCACTCAGAGCGTTAAGATCATCAGAATCAAACCTATTAACTATACAGAGTCAGAACTAAACACGGTGAAGCAGCTTTTAGTTTTTATGCTCCAACACTCTGGAATAAACTTCCTGCTCATTGTAAGTCTGCCCGACCTTGAGTTTATTTAAAACAAGGTTAAAAACATTCTTATTTGAAGTTGTCTATTCTTAAATTTTTAATTCCACTCATTTACTATATTTAAAATTTTAATGTTTACTTTGTCTATTTTTCATCTGCTTGCTCTTTTATTATTACAATTTCTTTTTTTTTTACTATCTTCTTATTGTATGTTGCTCTTAACTTTCTTGTACAAGCACTTTGAATTGTCTTCGGCTGAAAGGTGCTATATAAATAAAGTTGCCTTGCCTTGCTAGTCCACTTTCATCATTATTCCTATATTTCCCATGCTCTGTCCTATCTGTCACTCCACGCCCCGTTGCATCATTAGCATCACTCTCATCACTCTCCCTACTACATCCCTAGCCAGCACTCATCCTCCAGTATCTCATGCCCTGCATTCTGGCCATCCCATGACCTGCCCTGCGTTCTGCGAATCCCACCATCTCTTGCTCCGCTACATCCCCCGCTGATCTTTGCCTTCTCTCTCTTCCCTCCTGTCACTGTCACGCCATCTCCTTCTCTTCGATTCTAACCACACAAGCTAAGTCAGAGTGACTCCTCTCCCCTTTACCTTTCCGTCATCTATCCTGCGGTCTCTGCCTTATTTTGGGGGATGTCGTTCCTAGCAGCATCTGGAATGCTCACCCGAGTCCATCACTGTGTCATTGAAAAATTACAATAAGGTCACATCTGCTAGTCAGGTCATATGAAATGTTTGTGAACTCTCACCAAAAGAACTATCTGGGTTACATGTACGAGGTTGGAAGGTTGTTTTCCACAACTGCATCAGGACCAGATTGTTTTTCATTCCTTATCATTATATAAAAACTTATTTAAGTTTGAAGAGCTTTGTTAGCCTTGCATCCAGACTGGCTTGATTATTGATTGTCTTATGAGCTCTCTGTATTGTGCACAATATATGAATAAACCTGATTGAGTGATTCTACATGGACAGTGCTTGGAAATAGTTTTTCCACATCAACCGTCACGTCACCTCCTTCAGTTTTGGCCCTAACCTTGCAAGCTAAGCTAGAGCACCTCCTCTCCTTAAGCGCTTTCCATCTCTGATTCAGATATGGAATGCTCATCCGAGCCCATCGCAAAGTTTGCGATAATCAATGTCCTCAGCCGGGGCCCGAGCGCCAAAGACTCTAATTTGTATAAACTCTTCTAATGGTTTCCCTTTTCTCCGTCTGAGTCTCTCCAGATTGAAATAATAGTTTACTAACTTTCTCTATGGTCTTAATCCACAATATCCATATTGGATTGCCCTCAGGAGCAATTTGATTTTCTTAGAATGTGGAAAATCTGACAATGCATCAATAAAAAAAATTGTAGATTTGTTCCCTATCGCATCTCATAAACATAATTAAGTGATTTGAGTCTATTTTTGCCTGTAATTTTGCTTCTGCTTTTAAATATAGCATTAGAAATGTTTCTCATAGCAATGTAAATATATCTTTTCAGCACAAATGTACCTTTATAAATTAAAAAAATAACTATCAAGAGAAAGTACTTTTCTCCCCAAATCTGTTAGTAAGCAATTTGAATTTCGACCTTGAATTATCCAAAACCTTACATACTAATGTCACTGGTTGCTAGGACACCCACAGCTGTCAGTGATGCTTTGTTCTCTTCAGTGGAACATTTGTTAGCTCTAAGTTCAAATGAGGGGTGATCTGAACTGCAACTGGTTCCAACCAGTATCCACACTGCATCACATAATGCATCCATGTGACGCTCAAAATCCTTTTCAAAATGTAGGAAGTCCCACCAGACCTCATTTAAAAATGTTATATTTGATCCTTCCCAGTCTTCACTCTCACTATATGCACATCTCAGCTGTAATGATCTTTAGCAAAATTATAGAAGTAAAGCACAAGGCTGAAACAACATGGTTTTACTTCAACCCATTTTAACCTCTCACACCCAAAACCTTCACATGTTAGTCAGCATGTTAGACACACCAGTGTCCAGGACTCAACTTCACTGAGCAAATAATGATAATATTTAAGTTAATAAAATTCAAAACAGACAATATTAGAAATAAAACGGAAATTTCCCCATAGTGAGTCAATTAAGACTATATCTATTCTATTCTAGTTATTACATAAAAGTTATTTGTCACTTACATGAAAATGTTAGTTATTTCAACTGAAGGGCCAATTTTCTTTTGGATTTCCACTCATAACTAAACTGAAGCCTTTTCATCACTTTCAGTTCAGTTTCATCATATTTAACATGCTGAACATGCAGACAGTTTATTTACAAATGCATAAACAGAAAAACTCAATTTTATTTATCTGGAAGAGGCCGTTTTTACATATTTTTTGTACTTTGATGTGCAAATCTGATACTCATTTTGTGGTATGTGATAAACTCAAATGTGTAGTATAACAAATTGTCATGAAATGTGGTGCGTTGTGGAGGTGAGGCAGACGCTTGAGACCCAGGTAAGATGTAAAAGATGTTTTTTTTTTTTTTTTTAATGGTGATGACGGTGATCCAAAGCACAAAACAGACAGCAAGTCCACGGCCAGGCAGCACGGCTGAGCGGTACCAAAACTGGTCTAAAGAGTGGACAGAACGACAACCAACGACAAGGACCCGACAAGGAACAAAGGACACAGGTGGGATTAAGTACACAGAGGGTAATCAGGGGAACAAGACACACTTGGGAGTAATCAAGGAGAAGACAGGACAACACGGAGCACAGAAACTCAAATAAACGCACAGAAAACCACGGAACATGACACAAATAAAGAAAAAATATCTAAAATAGTGTTTTGAATGGAAATAGTTGTTAGAATAAATCAACTACTTGAAAAAATTCTTTGTCAGTGTAGCCCTGAATACCAATTAATCAAAAAGAGTTTTGAAGTAAGTTACTAGTTCCGACAATTAAGTTTGGACTGGGAAAAAGATGAGAGCTCACAAGAACGTCTGCCAGCATTTCAATCAGTGTTTATAGAGGAAAGTAGTTTGGTAACATAAAAATGTGACACTAAGTGAATGCAGCTGCTCCATTGTGAACACTTTGTAAACTCCTTCCCACTTTATTTAAAAGCCACATTAGCTCATCCTTACACCTGCATCTATAATATTGTGTGTATGTGTGTGCATGCATGCTTGTGTGTGTTCACCCCCTGCTGCATAGGGACCAGAGAAAAGGCTTTGGAGTAGAAGGCAATTAAAATGCAGGAAACAAAAACCCTTCATATCGCCAATCACACAGAAGTCATGCATCCCCTCAGGACACCAGAACAGAAGAACAGGAAAAAAGATGTCCTTCGTTTGCCTAACACCACAATGTGAGAAAGACTGGGTTGGAAAATAAGCAAGTTCTTCTGAAGTTCTCGAGCTGTGCGTAAATATTGAAGTTGCAAAATCCCCCCCCAAAAAGAGCAAATATGGATGCATGTTAGGAGCGAAAATGTGCAATTGATGCCTCAACATTGTTTCTTTGCCCCCGCTCTGCTGAGGCAGCAGAGAAAATGCAAAAACATCCATCTGCAAGATAGAATCTGCACCCCAGAGTCTACGGACCGCAGACAAATTTGGACTCTTCCAGCAGTCAGCCATTTCTAACCAATTATGGGGAATTAAAATCTTGGTATAAGTCATATTGATATGTTCTGGTAGCAAAGGTTCTTGAGAAATCAGCAGAGATTTTGACCTGTGTCGTGTTCTGTACCGCCCTCCTGCTTCGACCTTGAGAAAGCCACTGTGCCGTCACCGTCCTTCCCGCAGGCAGCCCTGGGGAACACAAAGCAGCATAGAGATTAATGTGATGTTGGACTGCTTACGTAGGCTGGGTAAACTTGCAGTAGAGTGAGGTGTCACAGTGTCATTGTGCAAGAGGCAAGTAAAAAGGTCTGTTAACTTTATCTTTTTCTGTGCAGGAGGGTTTTCAAACACAGACTAAACAGCAGCTGGTGGGAGAAGAAGGGCTTAGGAGAAGAGTAATGTCTAAAAAATCCTCAGGTAAAAATCAGTGAATTTACAGAAGGAAAATGTAATTCTTTTTTAAATAATGGTCAACTTTACCACACCATCAATGATTTAAAAAACACAATCAGTCTGAGTCTGATCAAGAGGTGTCTTTTCACCACCACTTTAGTTTTTACCTTTTTAACAACAAAAACTCAAAGATGCAGCTCTGTATCCTTCCCCCTCCCTCATGTGTTTGTTGGGGGTAGTGTGTGCGTGTGTGTGCTAGTAGGTGGAGGGAGGGAGAAGGCTAAGCAATGAGAACCAAAGGCAGCAACCCAAACCCACCATCTAATGGTGCTTATGCCAGTAAACAGAGTTGGATGAAAGGAAGGAAAGTACACTGAACGTTTCTTTGGCGAGAAAATGTCACAGATAATTGTTAGCAGAGAGACCCAACATTTAATATCTACAGCCGGAGAATCTGTAATGAAATTAGGAAAATAAGTACAACTGAACATGTATTGCTGTTGCTATGCCAACATGTTTTCAATCTAGAAACATTCCCTATTTTTTACTTTGCTGCATTTTGGTTCAGGCTGAAAGGTGAGCACATATAAAGGATTAAAAAAGCATATTTTCACTAAAATGCGGTGACAGTGCAAGGTGACACAGAAAGAGGTTGAGCTCTTCTAAATCCAGAAACTAAATAACAAACTAAAAGTATTTAACTTTTCCCCTACACAATTGCAGGATTTGAAAGATCCTGTTTTTTTTGTAGCTGCTTCTGGTTGGATGGATCACAAAATGAAAGCAAAACTAGAACTACAAGTCCCCCTACAATTTCCCACCATTATATAACTTTATAGTAAGTGCCAGTCTTCACAGGATTTTTTCTTTTTGTTTAGCTTCATTTCTACAATATTGTCAAAGGATATAAAGACTTTTGATCCCATAAGGAATCCAGATATTAAAAAGGTACTGTGTTTCTTCCCAAAGTGAACTCTCTGTAGCAAAGCATCATCTAGTCTCTGTCAGCCTGCGACTCCTGGTTTTTATGATGAGTGTTTTTTTGTTTTTTTTATCTATTGGGACTTTTATTTTGTAATGAACAAAGAAGTGGGTTTTTGGTTTCCCTGTTGAACAAAAAAAATAAATAAAATAAAAAAGTTTCACCTAAAGTTGTCTGAAAACGTAAACATTACATTTTTTTTCTGTAAGGAAAAGAGATGAACATTTTGTTCAGCAACAGATTACCTGTTAGAAAATTTTAAGTATAGCGTTCCTTTTAGCAGGAATGCAAAAGTTGTTTTTTTTTTTTGTTTTTTTTTTAAAAAGAATCTGGAATCCATTTGATGATGTCAAGTATCACTAGAACTTAGACTAGTGATACTCGAACAGAATTATTCTACTCTGAAACATCACCTGAAAGTTTGAAAAACAAGACATAGTGTTTCTTTATTTTCCTGAGGAATATTGTTAGAATGTTATGTCATTCTCAGGAAAACAATATTGTTTATTGTCTTGTCTTAAAGCATGATGGCTGGTTCGGTTTGTTAACATTTTAGTACATTTCAAACTTGTAAATCAATAAATAATAAAAGTGTATTAAAAACTTGGAATTGTTTTGATACAGGAGGTCTAACCTGATGGGGTTCTAAAGAAACCCTGACAGCTTCAGTCTGAGCCTTCAATTTTTTTCTTTTGTTGAAATAATTGCTAATTCCTTTACTATTTGCAGTACAGAGAACTTAGAATAATTAGGATAGGAATCATCAGTTTGACTTCTAACCATCTTGGATCTTTATCGTTCTAGTTGTTTTGATTCAAATACCATGACCATGAATCACTGTGGACCTGCCAAGAGACATAGCTGTGAAGGGCCAATTAGAAAGTTACAAAGAATAAAACAGATTACCGTACATTAACTTGTTGTAGATAAGTCAGAAAATCTGTCAGTTTTTGAAAAATGCACTAAGGTAACTTAAGGCTCCCACATATCTGAGCATATTGTGCATATGCTATGAAGCATGCACACACACGTTTGAGGTTTCATAGTCAATCGTACAGATTTCCTACTTTTCTCATAATAAATTCCTTCATTTCCCAGAATCCAAATGGTCACTAGCAAGTTCAATGAGCTAGTTGGGTGCCTAATCTCTTCACGAGAGCAGCCAACACATACCAGTCAGTGTCACATTCTTGAAAATAGTTGCGCCGACTCTCAGACCTACCAGCTTGTAATTGAATATGAATTTGTTCCACCTGAACTCTGTTTCCCGTCGGGACGTTTATTGTGTGACACAGAGTATGTATGCAGTCGTACAGATGGATCTTTGCGCTGACCTGTCCAGTGGATGTCTGAATAAAGTAAACCTCAGCAGAGTGAAGTACATCCCAGTATGTTGTGGTCGTTGAGGGATGCCCTGCAATGGCACAGCTTTCACATGAGCTTATCAGTTTTCTTTAGCTATTCCTGTTCATCTGGTTCATAGAGAATATTCCTTCTAACAATGCATTTGCTCTTACCTCTGTCTTTTGAAATTATGTTATAGAGACTGATATGAACCTGCTATCATGCCATATTATGAAATATTTTAATGTTTTGCACCAGCTTACTAGCGTGATTATCAAACATTAGTATTCAGATGGTATAAGAGAATAAAGGGGCAAACTGAGTGTCATCTTGGAACGATGAAAAATTATTCATTTACACCAATTATGTCACCTTGGGATTGTTTTTATCCAAATATCAGTTATTTTGACAATCTACATTTGGGTCCAGAATCTCAGTACAAAAAGGTCACAATTTATAGATGAATAAAAACATATTTTTAATCAATATCAATGGAAAGTACACATCTTTTCAAGCACCTTGAAAAAGTTCAAAGGGTGCAAATATTTTTTTGAAATGCACTGCAGCATCCATGTTTAATGTTCTGTGCTATGTCATTCCATTAGTATCTAGTTGTCAGAAATTTATCCCGAAGAAGCTCCTCCCCTCTAGTTTACTTATGAAATCACAGCTGATGGTCCATTCAGCTCAATCTTCATAAAAGCTAATTAAAAGCTGAAAATAAATGACTCACTTATTGGGAAGCATTTTTTTTTTTCTGGAAGCGCTCTTTTACATCCGTCCCACAGGATTGATCTGAGTGGATGAAACAGTGAGCAGGGATCTCTACAGGAAGACTACATTAGCACAGAGAAATCATGAGCGTTCTTTAAACTCACAAAACACTTCTCTGCATGTTGAATTTAAAAGAGAGTGATTCATAAGCATCAAGGTATGGCTCAGTATGCTTTCAATCACAGATAACCTCAGGACATCATCATTAAACTGTAGTATTGAAAAACAGAACATAATGTAAAAAAAAAAAAAAAGCCTGTTCAGAGCTTTCATTTCAGCTACAGAGAACATTCAAAGGTTAATGCCAAGTCAGTTTAGCAAGCCACAACAAAGAAGGTGTAAGGACAAACTAACAACTTATTTTAATGAAGACAATGAAGAAAATCAGTTTTTTAAATATGTATATTAAAAAATCTGCTACTAAAGAGATAATATTAGAGCGATGCCAAGTTAACTTGATACATTTCAGTCCTGACTTTGGTTACCATGAACACATTTAAGTGACTTATTAATTGTGGTTTAATAAATGATAATGAATGTATTGCAACTTTCAATTGTAAAGCTGGAGCCACAGTGTTTGTCAAAAGAACTTTCCATTAGATCCCATAAAATATTAACAAGGTTTGATGTAACTGCAGAGAAGGATTTTAGCATCAATTTCACTTGATTACAATGCATTATAGTGTTGCTGAAGATGAGACCCCTCACCATAGGTCAGGCTTAAGGCAGGACAGAGGTGACATGAAAGACATTATACACAGAGTGATTTTTTTAACAGTGAGATTACAATCAAAATGTTATTAGAATTTCCCCACATAAATCATCCATGTGCATTTTACGGTAGAGTATCTGACCACTCAGACTCTAAGCTCTAAGGTGTTCATTGTCTTCATCAGACACAGCCAAATAATGATCTATAGTGCCAAGCTGAAGGTAAAAGTCTAAACAGTTGGTGTCCAGCATGTGTGGGGTTTGCAGAGATGTTAGTTGCTGAAAGCATAGCTCTTAAAGAAAAACCATAACACACCATTGCGTAAAACAACGAGCATTTCTAATCTTATTCTACCACTTTGAACCATTTCAACTTTTGTCATGGATGATTAACATTTCAGATTTATGTTATTCTTCTTGAGACATAAAGATTTTTTTAAATAGGATGAACAACATCAATAGAAATCAAATAACCAAACAGGGGAACAAACAAGCAAAACAAACATAAACTAACAAACAAACATGTAGGTATATTAAAAAGGTTATATTCAAAACAAAACACAGAACATAGTCAATTGGTGTCACAACAAAAATTAAACTGATTAATATGTGAATTAGGATATCCACTTTTCTTTTGATCTTGGCAGTTTTGTTTCCTTTATTTAACCAGGTAAACCCTGTTGAGATCTGGATCTCATTTTCAAGAGGGACCTGGGCAGAAGTCTGGTA
>CAEGAD010002417.1:0-36719 GCA_903067055.1 Poeciliopsis paucimaculata | reverse complement strand
TAGATTTTATCTTTAAAATTAATTTATTTTTTTTTTTGTTTTTTTATATTATTTTATTTTTATATATATATATATATATATATATATATATATATATATATATAAACTTTTCAAAATAAATGACATATGAACAACTTTAATGACGTTTTCCTTCTTTATAAACCCAGAATTTTACCTCATAAACTTTTATGGGTAGTGTTTTCTGCTCATCTCTCCGATTATAGCAAGGGATATTTGAGCTACACAATCTGAGAACAACAGATGTCACATTGCTCAGACAGATTGGAAGTTGCAGCAGTCTCTTGTACATATTTAATGTAAAGTGAAAAACTTGGCTTGTTTGGGACAAAATACATCTAACTCTGTAATTTGAGTTTTATCAGAAAAAAACAATTTCTTGCAACTATCCATCACATGTTGGCACATTAAGTAATTACCTGAAAATGAATGGTATCATAAACCCTAGCTCATGTGATTTTTCATTATCCAGAGTTGGCATGTGCTGTAAACTCCATCATGGTGCTCGTATACAGGCGTCGTTGAAGGTATTGCAATCATAGCCTCGGGCAGAAAAGTGCAAACGGGTACATAGCTTGAAGAGATGATTTTTATCAAGTTGGACATCTATGTGTTTGGCTGGGGGTGTTGTTATGGGTGACTGAGCTGTTTGTTCATCGACCAGATGAACCATAGTCTTCTTGAAATGTCTAGCTATAACCTGGTTGGGCCAGTAAGATTTCGACAGAACTTGCAATATATTTAGTCCTCTCTTGTAATTTCTTGTGAAGCAGCCAAGTCAGTGATGTTTGGAATGACTAAAATAGATGCTTTTGTGGGTTAACCTTGTTCAAACAGAGCTCCTCTGCGAGTGTATAGTCTACCGTAGCCTTTCAGTTGCGACTGAACAAGAGTCTTTATTTCTATTATTTGCATACAGTCCTTCCAGGGAATAAAGTGCTTTACATAGCATAATCCAGCAATTGTCTGTGACAGTCATTTTGTGCTTGTTTTATAATGCAGGAGTTGTAATTATGTTGAAGAGTCTGTCAAGCCTGCTCATCCTCACTTCAAATAAGTTGTTCTCGTTCTCTTTTTGAAAGAGAGGAGGAGAGGTTTAATTCTTCAAAACAAAAATCAATTAGGCTCATAGAAAATAGAACTGAACAATTTACTGCATTGCAGTATTAATATGTGCAATATTGCAAAAGACTGGTTTGATGCAATATTTGGTATGCTGTAATATTATAGATGCTATGTATACTCCGATCTGATATAGATTAAAATCTCCAGTAATGATCAAAGTTGGTATAGATTGGAGAGGATGTTGTGATGATGGGAAAACAGTAGAGGGAAATGTGGGTTAATGGTAATCAATATGTATTATCCCCACATTCACAACAATAATATTGCAAAGTCATGCTTCTTTACAATTGTGCAAAGGAGGACTCTATGTCTGCTTAATTAAGTTAATTTCACATGTTTTCCAGTTCAGATTGGATTGAAGTTTTTAAGTTTTTCAATGTTGAAAAAGAGCAGCTTGTATCCATAGTCAGTAAATTAAAAGCCTTGTAAGTGAGGATTATTGTTCATTTATGTATTTTCTCACTCTTTTGGCCACACAAAGCATGACATTCAAACTGCAAAGTAGAGATAAAGAGATCAGGTTTTCAATTTTGTTTGATAGAGAAAACAATCTGAATCTCTAAAAAGAAAAATTTAAATTGTGAAGTCATAGAACAAGTGCATGAAATGTGCTGCAGGGTCTTATTGATGGTGGCAGTGGTTTATAATCCAACAAAAAATGAAGAAAATCCATAATTATCTCAAAAACTTTAATCTGTTTAACTGAAAAAAACTAATACTATGAAGTATGTCCTGTTGGTTGGTGTGTTTGATAAAAAAAAAGTGGAAAATGATAGTTTTTATACATTTTTTTGAACTGCTGTTTATTGATTAGAGCAGATGAAATTATCAGAATTTATTCTGAATTATCTTATTTTTTGAGTTGTTCTTTTGGCATAGACATTTTCAGATCTTCATCTCTGTATTTATGACTCTAACGGGAGCTTTCATGAATGTGTGTGCCGTATAACTGCCAACAAAGGAAATGAAAGGAACCAATACTTCCAGGAAAGCTGGACGTCTGAAGCAGCCCCTCCTGCTTTCGAACTCTATTGTGTGGTTGCATGTCATTTATTCTCGCTCCATCTCTCCTCCTTCACTTTAATCTCCTTGTCTCTTGTTTATTGATCTGTTCATTGCCTTTCGTAATGTCATCCTCTCTTCATGGAATAGTCAGTGTTTGCCTTCCTTCATGCTGCTGCGTTTCATTTCTCTGTTTCTCTCTCTCTCTCTGTGTTTCTCTTACTCTCTCCCTCTCTCCAAATCAGAGGCAGTTAAAAAGTGAGCCTCATGTGAGCGTTCGCTCTCGTTGTCCGGTGCAACTCGTGCCTTTTCCTCATCTCTCTCCTCTCCTCCCATCCTATCCTGATGTGACGGGACTTTCTGCTCCTGTCCCTCTTCTCTCCATATTCATTTCATTCCTCCTCGCCGTCATTCTCGTCTGACTCGGCAGGGTGCCGTCACAAGTGATTTGTATAATTCTCTCTTCTAGTTCCGCGGTCGGGGTGCGCGTGTGAATGTCCGCGTGGAGGAGAAAGTGAGTGTCTCGTCTTGTCCGGTTTGCCTCCATTATGTGTGTGCTGAGCGATGTGTTCGTGTTTATAAAGAGAGAGACAGAAAGCTAAGAAAGGAATCTCCTACTGTCTTTTTGTGAGTGTGTATGTGCATGATGAAGCGTGGGATCGCGCTGAGCTGAGTTCACATGTGTGACTGTTTCTTTCTCTCTCTGAGTACATGCGTTTTTGTGTGCGTGCACGCATCACGTCAGCTTGGCTGGGGTCTGGTCGCTTGGCTGGGGAGAGGGAGAGGGAGAACAATATGAGTGGGGTTGGGCAGTGCTAGCATGCGGACCAGGAGCAGGCTGCTGCAGACTTGTAGCAGTCTTAAGATGATGGCCATGGTCCGGACCTCCCTCCAGAAAGTGGTGGTCTTCTTACACAGGCTCCAGAGGATGGCAATCTCCTCGCCGCGCTACCAGAAACTCTGCAAGGTACGTGGAGAGACCCAGCTGGAGAACAAAGTCTCTTCTTTTTTAACTTCAGATGAAATTTAAGTTTAACTTTGAGTTTCGTGGATATGGTTTTTTACTTTTTTGGTGAATATTTCCAAAGTTTATGCAACTTTTATTGGGGTTGATTTGAGACTTGTACGTGGTTTGATTCAGTTTTTTTTTTTTTTTAATCCTTGCATTTTTGAGACGATACAACATATTGTTTTATTCATGCGTTTAATTTGGACTCACAAATTATAAGCGGACCATAAAGTTTACCTTCTTTGGTTCCTCTTAAATTTTTTTACGCTGCCTGAAATTTAAAATTTTATGTCATCTTATTAATTTATTAATTAACATTTTTTTATTGGATTTTAAATATATGCATGTGGTTAAATTTATGTATGTCCTTTTCTCCTGTGAATGCAACGATTTGTAAGTAAAAACAAAACAAAAAAAAAACTGTTACTGTTTTTGTTCACCCCGTGCATCATATTATTTAAAGAAGCTAATGGCAGCAGTGGAATGTTTGATGTTTGTTTTTCTTTTTAATTTTAAGTCACTTCTGAGGTGACGCGCATCTAAGCACCACAGATTTATTGTGAAAACCCAACGGAGCGTGAATCAGTTGACTCTGTCTCTGCCCTTTGTCAGCTGTATTGATTTTACCGTAGAGAAAATGACCAGTGATGTGTGCAGTGCTTGATCTTGTTTTGTGTCGCTGTTGATCATCACTGGTCGTTGGTTGTCCTTGCTCTCTCTGTACATCAACAACTTGCTCTCAGATTAAGGACATCCAGATGTTGAGATTTGGCATTGCTTTGCTAAGAAGGAAAACAGCAGAGTTGAAGATTACTTGCCAGCTTTCAACATTGCTGATTTGTCTACTGCTTTTTAAAAACATTTCCTCTTTGTTTGCTTGTAAGCTTCTTTGTTTGTTTATGCCAATGTGTGAGTGAGAGCTTGTTTGCACACTTTGCTTGGTGTGAAAGCACAATAAGTACTAATTAAACTTTGGACTTGCTCATCTGGCCTCCATTCAGCACCCTTTAGAGTCAGACTTACCTGGGTGTACCCGTGCTGGTAGGAGGCATTACTCACTCTGCACCCAATTACCCTCCTCTGAGTTGCATCCGTCACTTCAGTGTTGTTTAGCCTTCCCCTCGGGAGGGGGGCTAGTGTAATGCCAGGCTGGTCACACCTCCCTGGGGTGCCCTGATTGGCTGCCAGCCTAGAACAGGAACTTCCTCATGATGGATTTGCATGGGGCTCTCAGGGTGCACCCCCTGGGTCTGGCCATTTATTCTGTTTTGGGATAGTGCTGATGCTTAAACCACACACATAATTATTTTCTGCCCCTGTGGATTGAGTTTGTCCATTTTTTTAAACCACGTACTTATGTAATCTCTGATTTGTGATTTTCCTTTATTAAATCCTTATAAAATCATCCTACAAGTTTACCCCTGGACTTCTTGTTTTCCCGGCTCCTCTCCTTTGGACCATTTGCAAGCCTGCAGCAGGTCTAGTCTATTGGTGAATAAAGCTGCTGAGTGGCATGCCGGTTTCGTTTATAGTGAGTCCTGGTGGCTCAGCTCTGTCTCTCTGTGTTGAATCAATGGCTGAGAATTGGCTGAAAGGCCTGCCTCTCTCCAGAGGGGTGTCCTCCTACTCTCATTACTGTTGCGTTGCTTCCAACTGTGTGTGCGTGTGTGTCTTTAAACAAAGCCCACTTTAGAAGCAGCCCTAAATTAGAGGTACTATGCATTCATCCTTGCTGGTTCCTGCTGTTTCTGTGACACAAGCTCTAGCCTTTGGGCTCCACAGTCTGTGCACCTTTGCTCTTGGCTCACTGCTGCCCCCTGACATATGACTCAGGCACGGGCACAAAGCCCAGCTTTCTGACCCTTCTGTCCTTCAGCTCTGTCAGGATCCTCGGGGTGATTAGCAAGTGTTAGCATTAGCAGTTAGAGCCTCGGGTGCAGGCTGATAACCTCCACTTTCCCCTCTGGTATCTTGGCTCACACTCAAATCAGGAATATTTTCCTTCACGCTTCCTTAGATTCTTTAGTCTGCAGGCACACGCACACTCAATGCAAACGTTTGGAGCACATAATCATGCACACTTACCAAGTGAGTCACAGGCAGTGGAATAACATGGAAACTGAAGTCATTTAAACTCGTTTAGACGGCATTTAGAATCTAGAAAGACAAAAGAATATGAGAATAAGGTTTCAATTCCAATCAACATTTTTATGCAATTCACAACTGATTGACTTATCGGCAGAAGCTGCGACGTGAAATGGTACTTAAATCACACAAAATTGCTTTTTAATACTGAGTGGAATATTGTGACAAAATGACGGGAATACAACACAAAATCTTATCTTGAATCAGCACCTGATATAAGTTCCCTGCCAATCTCTTGTTTGTGTCTATATCATATTAGATTCTCCCATGTCTAGTAAACCCATTTATTGAGCCAGAGGTTGTGTGCATTGTCTTCAGTAGTGGACTTTGTGCACATTCTTCCATTAGTGGCTTTTAGACAGCCTAACCTTATAATGTCTGTGTGGTTTATCATCATGTGCTCGTAATAGCAAGTGGAAATGTCTGTAACTCCCCCTCATGATGAACAAAGTAAAATAACCAGTCATACGTGTTGTAGGCAGATAGGTGAGGACTGTTAGTTATAATTTATATAATTTCCTCTGATGACCTGTTCTTATGACATACAAACATAGAATAGATATCCTTCATTGTCCAACAGTGGGAACAAGATAAAGAGTATTAGAACATACATAAAAACAAAATTAAGGATAATAAACTGTACAGTAAGGGCAAAATTACAACATAATAATATGCTGTTATCAAAAACAGCGCACTCCGATCCATAGGAATGTTTGACTGAGCTTGATAATTTTTCTAAAAATGCACAAAATGTGTATTTGTGCATTAAAAAGAGACTATTTTCAATATATGAAAATAAAACCTCTAACAGAGTTTTACAAATACAACTGATTGCCTTTTTTTTGGGTACAGAGATGATCATTGGAGATTTGTTTCCATTTTAGTGTGTGAGGTTCATTCCCTTTGTTTTTGTCAGTACTAAAAGCTGAATTGGATAGGACATTGTGATCTATGTTGTGGCCCGGACTTCCTCAGCAGCATCACTTTAAAGTGATACAGGATGGGCATGTCAATGTCTCTCAGACTAATTAAACAAAGTCTAAATGACACTTGATCATTAAATCAGCCCCATCTGTGTGTTTTTCTTTGTTTCGGTCATGCAGAATAAAACGAGAAAGACTCTCTGAACTCGAGACAGTGAAGGGCTGACCGGAAGGGTCTGCTCTTAAATTTTCCTTGAATTCAACCTGCACTCTCATTCCCTCTTCACCCAAAACAGCTAGGGGGCAATCCAGCAAGTGGCTTAAGTGAGCTGAGATAAAATGTCGTGCTCAATATTTTTTCTTGCTCCTTCAGTTCTTAGATTGACAATCAATCTGCAGGGACAAGGTCTTAGCTCTGCATCTAATGTCCCTCTCTTTTGCCAATATCTATGGCGAGTACTTGGCCACAGAGCTGGCTCACAGTTCATTTTGCTGTCTCCTTTCACTGAGTGTATCTTTACGTCTGTGGCTCTGACAAACATCACATTCTCCTACTGGAGAGGAGATTACGGCATGTAATCCTTACACAAACACAGACACACAAACTTTGGTTCACTCGATTGAAAAACTCAAGCCAGAAGAGATTTATCCAAATTGGTATTCAAAAGACTTTACTAAGAAATTGCATTGATTAATCCTCCTCAATGCGTCCCATTACCTCTATCTTCTCTCGCTCTCTTCCCCCTTATTTTCTGCCTGTTTACCTTATAAGCGTCAACACTGATTCTTTCTCCTTTGTGGTTCTCTTCCACCGCTGGACATTTTCCCTACTCCTGTCAAGGATAATTAATTCTTTAAATAGAAGTGGAACATTTGCTGGAAGATAATTGCTGTTTTTGCTGCATCCCAGCAAATTTGGTGTCTTATTTCTGTGGTAAACTCAGCCCAAATAATTTTGTTCTTCATCTGTTTTTGTGGAAGAAACAGGGGCACATTTTTAATGATTTATTACTCCTCAAAATCTCTTCTCTGCAAATGAGCACATGTCTGTTCCAGTATAGGTTCTCTTTATGAATGTTTTCCCATTTCAGTCTTTTTGAAACGTTGATTGCCTCTGCAAACCTTTTTCAGTTGATAAGGTTGATGGAAAGTTTCCTTTTTATCCTTTCTTCCTCCCCTGTCATCTTTCCTCTCAGCACTATCAATTTCCACAACACCTCCTTTTGTAGCACCTGCTTACTCTCCCATGATTTTCTTTCTGTTTATGCTGCTGTCATCACCTCTTTAATTGTTAATGTTCTGCTCTCTGTTCTTCCCTCTAACAAAATCTCCTACCTACTTTTGTCTTTATTCCCTGGATGACAACATGTGCTGCTGTTTAGTCATTTAGCCTTGATGCCACTCCAAAGAAACAGGTCAATCTGCGCTGTTGAATTATTTATCACATACAACATCTTGTCTTAAACCTTGGAAAGACGATTTTATTGAATAACAACATTAAGATGTACTAAACCCCGTATGTATATAATTTGTCTTTGTGCAGATTTGAATGCGTGTGCATCTTCTACACTTCCTGAAATACTGTTGCATTTACCAATATGCTCGGGGGAAGGCATTTCTGAACTAAATTCCATTGACTTCCAGATTTTTCTGCAAAGAACATATCTCTCTCTTGTCCAACATTGGTCTTAAGTTAACACAACGGCAGGTCTGAGATAGCAGGACCCCTCTGTGTACACAACAAACAGAGAAGAGGACTGAAAAAATGATGAGAGGTCTGGAAAAACAAGAGCTTGAGAAGGTACACAGGAGGAATAGCATCAACAGCAACACGGCCTGGTATGCTCCTCAGAGGTAAATCCTTTGGTACGACAAAAACAAAGCAACTGGAAATGGCTTTTGCTGTTATATCACAGGGAGATTAAACATAAATCGTGCTATATATAGACTGTAATCTCCAGGGGAGGAAAAACATGTCAGAGTCAAATGCTGACGTAGAAATACAACTGAGGAAAAACGAGGAAATAACATGAAAGGTTGTCAGTGGAACTACTTTGGAAAATGATGCAACATTTTTTTTTTTTTTTTGGGAGGGTTTGTTTGTGAAGATGTGCCTGTAAGTTATAGTTCAGAAAGGCAAAGTATCTTAAGTCAAAACTACAATTAGGATTGCAGGTATGGGGTATTTAGTAAATCTGACTACAGGCTAATACATGTTCTAGTTTTTCAGATATTTTTTTCCGCTGCAAAAAATTGTATTTTCATTTTTCTCCTGGAGGTCTGATAATCACAACATAATTAACTCCTACCTGTAATTTGGTACTAGAATTTGACAAAATTTCTCAACAAAACCGCTGAATATTTATAACTTTCATCCTCTGGGCGACTTGAACAAAAAGCCGTGAAAATGGATTTTTCTGCAAAAACAATTAGTGTCTCAATATTATGACAAGTAATCAGATGGTTTAAAAACAAGTCCTTTCTCTACTGTATCTCCAACACAAGGAAGGATGACTAATTTGAGACCACAAAGCTCTGCACTAAAATGTGAAAAAATAGCTGGGACAATATCAGGATAGCATTTGATTTTGATCTTATTGCATTGAATATTTCAGTAATGAGATCCTGAGGATCCTGAAGAGCAGACTGACACTTTGAATATCTAGCTCACGCATAGATGTTGAAGTCAGCGAGAGTCCATCCAACTACCTAAATATATATGTGATGAACCAAATTTTGCAATAAGGCAGTCTAACGATTGATATTATACACACAGATTGCAGCATTTAACAGTTTACTGTAATGCAAACGTCTTCCGTTTCATTTATTTTTTCATTTTGCAGGTTGAGATTATGTCACAGAAGTACAAAGTGCAGAGTAAAATCTTCTTAGTTTGTCCTTGTGCAACCTTCTCGGTGGATCTTAAAGCAAGCATTAAATTAAAAATGTTCTTTTTACGTAACATGGTTTAAAGATCTGTCATCAGCTCCATAAGACATTCGAGAAAGTTTAGAGAAGGATCAGGAATGACAGGAAGGTTTCCATGTGAGCTGTGAATGACAGTTCAACGTAAGCCTCGACTTCTCCTCGGCTGCACCGTTGCACATTGGACCACAAACTTCAAAGCAAGCTCACAGTTAGAAGAGGCGACACAGAATCGAATTAGATTTCCAACAGTACTCACATGTGGATGTTTATTGGTTTAGTGTGTTTCAAAGTTATCATGCAAGTGTCTTTGAGAAAAGAGGCTTCTCAACTCCTCATCCCACTGGAAATGGTTTAAGCTTCACGGAGAAGAACAAAATATACCAAAAAATAATTTATGACAGGGCAGGAAGCAGCTACTGAATGCATATGTTTTTAGAGGAAAATTGAAGTGATGACAGACAGATGTAAGCATAATACGAAACATGAACGGGTTGAAAATGATGAGAGGGAGCGGCGATTGGGCACTGGGAAGATGGGAAGAAAGACGGATGACTGCTTTTTTCCATTTTACTCCATGGAGACATGTATACACTCACACTGCCTTATATTCATTTTCCATCCAAGGATTTTTTTCAGGTAGGCTATGGGGTAAAAAATTCATTTAATGCTTCAGCACATGTGTAGCTTCATTTTCCTTGCCTTCTTCCTCACCTCCCATTGAGAACAGAAGAGCAAAATCAACAAAACCCACAAACATCCACCCTTGATGAACAACTTCCCCTTTTGTCTCCGTCTCCTTCCTCTGTGTTTGTGTGTGAATGTATGGGTGTGCGTGCCAGTTCGTGCCTGCTAAATATCGTCGGGATTAGTGCCGGAGGCTTAATTAAAAAGCAATTACCTTTGGTCGCTGTGGGCGACGCTTGGCGGAGGGTAACTCTTCTAATCTGGAGAAATGGTGTTGAATTCCTCAGGATGCGACACACATTTGCAGTCAAACCCCGTACGTAAATTGTGCAATTGTCTGCAGAGTTACAGAGGGATTAAAGCAATTGTTAATTAGTGAAATGGGTGCAGATTGAAAGGGCAGAAGAGGGGCATAAGAGTCAGTCTTACTGCTATCCCTCAGACTCATGCTCTGTGTGTGTTTGTTTATGAAGTTAAGTGGCCAAATGATATACCCCCAAAACAAATTAATTATTTTTGCGAGACTTGCAAGCACGTTTTCTTTTTTTCCTTTCAGTCCCTCTCCTCATTTCCTCTTCCCTGAGACAACGAAGTAGGTTAGGACAGTTAGTGCCAGAGCTAATTTTTTTAATTTTAAAGTTCCAATTAGACGTCGCTAATCATGGTAATTAGATAATCACTATGAGACTGCCCTTAAAGAACCCTGTGTGCGTGAGACAGTAGAGAGGTACACCAATCAGGCATAACGGTGCAACTCCATGCAGGGGAAGTGGATAACACAGATTTATCTCTTTATTGTGGCAGCTGCTAAATGGTTTGACATATTAAGCACGTGGACATTTGGTGATGTTTTTAGTGAGTTTGTCTAAGGGCTTTTTGAAAGCTGAAGCTCCTGTGGTCTGCAGCAGTCAGGATTTATAAAATTCTCAAATTTATAAAATACCATTGCACCTGTAACAATGTTAATTCATGCATGTTGAATGGGAAGCCTGATTGCACCAACTAAGATTGCAATGAATCTTCGTTGGTGGATGTATCAATGGTTTGGATCGCTTGACATAGTGTAGTGTGAAACCAAACCACAGCCACTGAAATATTTTGGTCCCCAGTCGAACTGAGTCTACGTCATCAGGCGTGAAAACTCCCTTAGAGGACTTGAGTGATTTGTTGCTAACATCTTGCTACCAGATACCACAGATGCCACAAACTGACTCCTTGTAGCACAAAGAGCAGAGTTTAATACTTTGGCTAGTTTGTAAATCACTGAAATACACAATCTGTTGTTGTTGTATCAACCTTCCAGACCTCTCAGGTGTTCTGGTTCTGGCATGCTTTGCATCCCCAGAACCAGATCATGGAGAAGCAGCTTTAAGCTTTTATTCACCACAGATCTGGAACAAACTTTCAGAAAACTGGAAAACAGCTGAAACATTGAGTCCCTTTAAATCAAAACTAGAGACACCTGTTTAGAGTTGCCTTTATTTAGTAGTAAGTGGAACATTGATCAACATATTTGATTTGCATTTGCTTAGGAATTTTGATGATGACATTTGACAGGGCATGACATTTGTTACATCTTTCATATCTGATGGCTGTATGGTGTTTTTATGGTGTAAAGCACTATGAGCAATATGTGTACAAAGTCTTACATTCATTCACTTTGAGCAGAAGGTCTTTCATTTATTGTTTTGAGAAATTGGCTTTAGCTGCAGGTGGTCAATATGCTAACGATTCAGCTGTTGAAGCTTTTAGAACAGAAAATCAGATTAAGGTTAATCATTCGTTTGTGGCAACATTTTCTTCAGGTTATGTTTGTGTAATCTGTTTGCCCTCATGTTTAAAGATTTTTTTTTTTTATATCTGATTAGAAATACATTTTGAAACGTTGACTATCAATTACCGGTATACATTCTTTGAAAAATGCACACAAACATCTTTTCCCCTCCAGCTGAGAATTATTACTGTAATTCCCCTCTGTCCTTCTCCCATTCTGCATCATGTTATCTATTTGTAGCTCATTTTAGGCCTTGCCTCCCCAGACGGCGCTATGGCAACTGGATGATTGACAAGACAATCGATGAGGGCGCTGGATCCTCTTTCTCTCTCCTGTTCCTCTGTCTGACCTTCTCTTTGACATGACTACAGTCGGTACCGCTCCTCTCGTTGAATTACCTGTTTGCATGAGGCCAACCCCGTGGCTGGCCTCGCCCTCCGGTGCTAAAGGTTGGACATCTGGTAAAGATGAATAATCAGTTCACTGAGGAAACAAACATGCTCTTACATGCTTCTTTAATTGGTCCTGAATACATGAATTAAACCTTTAAGCATGTTTCTCAATGTTTTGTAGATGCCATGTCTAGTGTTGATTAATCAGTATTCCTGTTACTTTTTTAGTTGGCATTAAAAATATTGCAAATATTTGCTGAAATGTAAAACGAGGGAAAACGTGTTGCTGCAGATACAGCGGTAGTTTCTGATGAGCAAACTTTCTCTCAATACCAGCACAAAATTACTACACTGCAAGAAGATGTGAAGAAGGTGATATGACCTTTATGTACAGTGTTAATCATTGTACACAATGTCAAGATTTCAGAATATAATAACATTATTGTGATGTTTTTTAAGTTTTTGCAAACAAATATCAATTATGATACCCCTGTTTTATCTCAACTGGATGAAAAAAATATTTTATGACATGCAAAGTGTGAATTTGTGACTCTTTGAATGTATTAGCCAACAAAAATATTGCAATCCCAATACTTAAACTATGAATATTGTGCACATTTACATTACAATGACTATATTGGCCATATATTTTACAGTTCTTGGTCTGTATTTTTTGCTGCTACACACATTGCGCAGGATGACTATAGGAGCTTACTTGTGCAGGACGAATGTCTTTGGTCCAAGTCTCCATTAGAACTATATATTTTCAGGCTTTTGTTCACATCTTTGTCAATGGTCCCTATAATTGTGGAGAGCACAGTACCTGACTACAAATACTAATAGATTCCACACGATTAAGCATAATTGCAGACAGTTTAATGCAAGCAGCAGAAACATGTATATTTATAAAAAAATCAGCTTACAGGTGTTTTTAGTATTTAGCTCTGGATATTATATTAAAGTGATATTTCTGTTTCTCTTTATATTCTGTTCAGCAAAAAGTGAAACTTGTTGCACTCACCACAAACCTTTTGGGTTTGATACTGCACAGTGTTATATTTACTGTGAAAATACTGGTTTTGGCTTTTTTAATCTGTCTTGACAGCATGGAGAGCTTACCGTCTGAAGATGAGGATAAACATCGTTCTGACAGGGTGACAATTTTTAGCTTGTCAACTATCTGAGCGTACATGCCTCGGGAATCTCTCTGATACTATATATTATGTCACATCTGCTGGTCTCAGTGGCTGTTCGCTTCGCTAAAATGTGTTTGTTTTTTTTCTTGTTCCAATTTGAGCCTTGCATTCATTGGCACTTGTTCCGTATTTGTTCTTTTATAGTGTTCTTCTGCCTCATGCTCAAGTATATTACTTTTCAACTCAGCAATTTTTCTCCAAAGTCATTTTCAGTATGTGTTGGTAAGATTGCCCTTAAACAATGGAAAACTTTAACATTCTGTCTGCCTCATGTGCTCTGCAAATTACAACATGATTTATAAAATGCATATGTCTGTCTGCAGAGTCCAACCTTGCCTGAGCTGAATCTTTTTGACACAAAGGCATTGTAGTTGTCATTTGGATGCATCATTGAACTTTTACGATTTTCGTTCTCATTGAAATAAGAGGATTCGTGTGGCTTACAAAGATGAAGTTTTACCTTCTCAGAAGAACTTTGACCTTTCAGAAACATGCACACACCAACACACGTGTAGCTGTCACTTCAATAAGAGGTTGTTCTAGAAAGTAAGGAGTGAGAATAATTGAACCAAAATGCAATTCTTTTAATTGTTTATTTGTAAAAAGTTTGAGAAATGTGACTTATTTTATACTTTACTTTTATGTGCTACTTTGTCACAGTCTTATCACCTAAAATACCAATAAAAGATTGTGGTTTTATTGTAGCAAAACAAACATTTTATGGATACTTTCTTAAGGCTATGTAAATGCATTATACTAAAGAAATACATGTAAGAATATACAAAAATTAATGGCCTGCTTTGACTTTATTCTTCTAGGTCTCAATAAGGAGCACTGCAATGGCTTCACTTTGATAAAACAATCTTCTTTCAGCCATTTTAAATCAAGTGTTTTATTATCTTAGTTTTAGAGCCCAAACAGCGTGCAGCCGTTTGAAATTAGGATGAATTGTTTTTTGCTTATCTCCTTTGATGATTGAGCACACTGTTTTCAGCAGTAATTGTAAGTAGTTGTAATGTGCTTGGTATTAAGATATAACTTCTTTCTGAGTAGTAAAGTCCAGCCAAAGCTCTCCTGGGCTTTATTGCTGCCTCAGTGCCATTTTTATCATATGAAATAGCTGTAAGTTTGATTGGATGTCTTCTAGCCATGAGAATCGTGTTTTTCCCAGTAGTATAAAAGATATTGGAATTATGTGCTGTGTGGCTAAATTGCTTCTGGAAGCCACATGTATAGAGGGACAGAATCGAAGGGACAAATAGTCGGGGTAATGGAAGATGGCTTCAGGCTGCGTCTGTGGTGTAAATCAGTTTTCCTCTGTTTTTATGCGAGTTTCACTTACTGCTTTTCTCCAATCGCCATACGTAGCAATCAGAAAAGAGGGTGCCCACTTTATCTCTGTCCAACTGTTTCTTCGTTTTTCTCTAAATCTCTTTTGAATGTTGTGATTTACTTTGGTGGGATGACTATTGGTGTTGTAAGTCTTGGTTATTTTCTGCTTCTGTTTCTACATCTGTACTGACAGGCCTGAGCCTACAGCTGATAGAAAATCAATTTAAGGCTCTAACCATTCCATAGATGTGCCACTCATCACCTAATTGCTCAGCTCACTTCAATTAAAGAAAACAGACCACATGCAGGGTGTTTATGTATGCACACACTAAAGTTGTGCTTTTATTGCTGCTTTGTCACAAGACAGATTAGACTGAAAATTAGGAAAATGATTGAACAGAAATGATTTCTTTCCTTCCACCATTCTCATTTTGTTTTCTTCCCCATTGTTTTCTTCCTTACCTGCCTTATTCCTTAACCTTTACTTTAACATAAGTCTTCTTTCCTTCTTTTTGTGCTTTTGCTTCTTATTTGTTTTTGCTTCCCTCCTTGTTACACTTATGCCTTTCTTTGTGTCCCTTCTGGCTATTCTTCCTTGTTCTTAGTTTTATATTATTATCAAAGACGTCTATGACATCAGCAGTAACTCAGTTGTTACTTTCTAATTTTGTGATAAAGGGATTGGTCAAAACTGACTTAAAAACATAAGATCTTCTGACTATTGCATTTTTAAATTTTTAATGCTTAAATGAAATATGTGCAGGAACCCTGGATAAATGTATTAAAGTGTTGAGGTGCTGCTCTAATCTGATGCTTGTTGGACAGATAAGACATGGGCTTGATATTTTATCTCCATCTCTAGTAAACCTATGTTTACTGAGTTTCTTGTTAGTGCCTGAGTGACAAAAGTAGCAGTTTTCTGTTTAAAAATTAGAAATATTCATTACTTCAAGCTGCTTAATGGCTTTCCATTACAGTGGTATTTAAAGATTTGCTTTTAGCAGCTCGTGTTGCATTAAATTCACTGCTTTTTAAAGGAAATTCCATATTCATGATGCTGTCTCTCAGATGAAGAGTATCCTTTGGACTGTTGTGGTAAAATGTAATTTATTCAGGCAGAAATTGCACATTTGCTTTATATTTCATGGATGTTAGTTTGGAAGAGTGAAAAACCCTCCACAACACAGCCGGCACACACAAAAAAACATAGCCTAAGGAAAGCTGTTTTGATCTCTAAGAAACACTGATTTGTAATGGTGACAATATGTTTGTGCAAGAAAGTTTGCCTTGAGAAACTTTAGTCTTTACTCATGACGCTGATGAATCACTTTGCTTGTATCACTTTTGCATTTTACCCACAGCAAACTCAGTTGTTGTTCCTATAAAACTAATAAAGTGAGGACATATCTCCCTTCAATACACCATCCTGGAAAACATTACAAACAACAAGCTTCACACTCATTTTTTTCCTAACTTTGCTGCTTCATTACAGTCAAACAAGGATTTGTTTCATTGAAGTCTTACTGGCTTTTACCTTCAGGAGTATCTTTGAAGTTGTGCAACGTTTTGTTTTTTTTTTGTTTTTTTTTGCCTTGAGTATCAAACATATTTATTAATGCTGGAGGAAAAGTCAAATGATAATCATATTGCTTTCTCAGTTTTTATGTGTTTTACGTGTTTGCTTTTATCAATTGTTTACTCGGTGATTATAAAATCTGCTGGGTTATAATACAAAATAATACTTTACAAAATTTTCTCTCTTTGTGTTGGGTAAAAATGATTAAATTAATGAATCACACAATCTTTAAAAATATGTTCATAAATTAATTTGAATAATTGTTTTTCCCAGATCGAGTGGAAATTCACAAGAATGGAGATTTGTGTTTCGCAAAGTTTAAAATGTGTTTGTCCAATTAGGGTTCTTAGCATGAATACAATTTTTTTTACATTCAATAGATCTTCCACAAACTCTTGCAAAATGTCTGCTCTCTGATTCAGGCACATTTCTTTAATAATTAGCCATGAAATTGGAAAATTTCTAGCAATTTTACACTTAATTTACCATAATTTAAGTTGAAGAAAAAATATATTTTATAGCAGTGAACTTGTTCAAAGCTATTCCTTCTTTTTGTTTTCGGTAAAAAAAATTTTTTTTAAACTCATCACACAATTGGAAAAAAAAAAGAAGTTTAACTGAAGCCTTTGTCATTAATTCTGACCAATGTATTAAATGAGTCGCAAAATGTGTGTATATGTATATATATATATATATATATATATAAAGACCAATTAAATTTGAATTTCAATTGACTTCTCTCAGGTGTCTTGCATGCATTTGCAGCTATTTACTACCTGTCTCAGTTGAAGTAGTTTAATTTAAAAAAAAAAAATGTAAAAAAAAACCCTCGCAATTTAAAAATAAGAAGTCTTTGGCATTATTTAAATTTTAATTTTTGGCTGATTTCAGAAATTCACAGTGGCTGTTGAGGGCATTTTTTAAGGTCCTGTCTTTTGTTTCAGGTAATTTAGTTTCACTGTGACTCACAGTTTAATAGTGTATTTGTCTTCAAAAAGGGTCTTTGACATTTATCAAAGTTGAACTTAAGTTCTTGCTCCAAACGTTCAAAATTTTTTTATTATAAAGTTATTTAAAATGTTCATAAAAATTATTTTACCACCTTTTACGGTGGGAGTTTTAACTTAAAAAAAATTGCAGTATTGGGCAACTGAAGCATTAGTTTATCTAATTCAGACATCAAAATATATCTCTTATATGGTAAGAGTTTTACTCTGTTGTTTGAACTCATACAGTATTTAACCAGTATTTTATATTGCCTGTTGTAATACATTGTCAACAACCAACCAACAGTAGTTATTGCAAAAATAATTAGTTATTTATGTACATAAATTATTTCACACCTGAGTTTAATGAGAATACAGTGTGTCACAGAGATATGGCAAAGAAGAAGAAAAACTGTTCACCTGTTTATTTGCAAAGTTTTTTTTCTTTTGTTTGTTGTTTATACTTCATGTTTCTCTCTTCAGTCTGTTATAAAAAGAACCGGTCCAGAGCTTTTCTGCAGGATGAAAGGCATCTTTCTAATCTACCTTTGCTCTTTAAGGGAAGCAGCTTATAAAGAACGGAATACAAGCGAAGAACGAGGAGCATCTGTGCAGTGGTCCTGAAGCTTTTAGTGCATCTCCTTTTGATTCCAAATCAATACAGTTTCTCAAGCTCAGACGCTCTGTAGCACCGACTATTACTCTGGGCCATTGCATTTAGTGTATTTGCTCATCGCAAGACGCAGTTCGCTGTTTGTTTTGTGTAAGTGAAAGATCAGGAGCTCTCTGTGAGGAGCTCCTGTTAGTGTTAGCGTCAATTTTAAAGCCTCAGAGCATCTTAATGTGTCTAAAGAGTGCTCTGTCAGGGAAAAGAAGCCGAGTGGAGAAAATGAATGTCCAGCGAGTTAGAAATGTGGCTCTAAAGTTTACTCAGAACGTGATTTAGAGATTGGGCTTTAAGTCAAGCCAATTACTTCATCACAGCTCTCCCAGTCAGGGTTAAGTGGGCGATTGGAGAAAAACGCAGGGCGTAAATCACGTCCTGCCGCTAGACGCAAAGTGGTGTTGATGACAGACATGGTGTTTGGTTGAGAATAATGGAGAAAATAAGTGCAGAGAGTTGCTTCTCAAATGTAGTTACACGGGCATAATCCCCTTCCTCTCGATCAGCTGTAAAGCAAAGATGGCCGTGACATCGATAGTAACGTAGTTGTTAGTTTTTAATTTTCGCCCACACGCCGCCTTGCCTTGCTCTGTCTACATTCAGCTGAGTCGAGCTTTGCCAAGGCCACGGCAGATTTCCAGCGTACGTTTGGAAAGATTTGTGATGGTAAGCAACTATCACCAGGATGTCCTGGATTCTTCAAAGCAGGTTATTATTTCATTATTTTGAGCCTCATACTGGGTTCAATTACCGGGTCTGCTTTCATCAGCAAGGACAAGTCAGCAGTTCAGACTTCATTAAAGACGGGAAGTGCTTTATATTTCTTTTTGAATCTAGACTGTCAGTATCAGATGTGTGGAGAGAAATGCGTGCAGAAAGAGTAAACTGGATTAAAATCCTGTTCAGATGCTAAACATTCATGTAGCATTAATGCCTTAAATTTCTCCACTGTGAAGTGGATTAACACTTGTATTTGCTCAACAGTTGCAGATTGTGGTAACCTCCCACAGATGAGTAATCACTTCACATGACTCAGTTCTCCTCCACTTTATGCATTCCTCTTTACCTTTCAGCTTATATGTTATATAAAATAACTTTTGAAGCTTTAGTCAAACTATTACTGCTTAATTAACCGGTTATTTCACAGTTTTTACTTAAAATCTGATATCAAACACATTTTATAAGAATTATGAGGCTGGCTCAGCATGTCCTTTGTTTTTTCATCTAATGCATTTGCTAAAGTACTTGGGGTTAGAGAAAGGTTTAATTGCGTATCAGAAGGTGAGCAGCTGCTGACACCACTCATAGTTACAAGCTCCAACCAGATGCAAATTGTGCTTGAATTAAAACATGCTTTCTGTCTTTTACATGACCTTGATGGCTATTATTGCCACTTACAACTGATGTCTTGAACAGGCGTATGTTTTTTTTTTTTTTTTTTCCCTCTTACTATGTTCTCCATTAAACATCTCATCAGTGATACAAAGGATTTTTGACCTGGAAGGTTATTTAATTCATGGATTTTTTTTCTGCATTAGTTTGAGGTCTGAAGTTGTTCTGAGGCCCTGAGTTTGACATTTTCCCTGAAGTCAGGCAGGCTATTTTTATTTAATACTGAACTGCATTCAGTAAGTATACAAAATGCAAATGTTATGTACTTGCATAACATTACATACTTGCATAACAAAGTATGACAAACTTTTCACGCGTTGTCAATTTACGACCAACAACTGCTAGGAATTCTGGGGGATTTTGTGTGATAGACCAATGGAAGGTAGCACATTTTTGTCAAATTCAAGGAAATAATTTATGGTTGTCGTACTTTACAAATTACCTTATAAATGCAGCATGGATTTGTATTCAGCCGTTCTATTAATTGTAGCGACACAATTTAGAGAGGGGATTTTTTGCTCATTAGCCTTTGAAAAATAGCTCAAACTTTGTCAGATGGTTTGGGAGATACCTGTGAGGATTCAACTTTAAATCGGGCCACAGATTGTCAAATGGATATGGGTTTAGACTGCAACGTTGGCCATTCTAACACATGAATAAACATTTTATTGTAGCTCTGGCTTAATTCTTGGGGTTGCTGTTTTGCAGGAAGGTGAACTTCCACTTCAATCTATAATCTTTTGCAGCCTCTAACAGATTTTCTTCCAGGATTTCCCTTGGTTTAGTTCCATTCATCAGTCCATCAACACCAACCAGCTGCTCCATCCTTGTAAAAGAAAAGAAAAAAGAAACACTCACAAAAACAGAAAATAACCCACATCCTCATACAAAGAAACCACCGCATTTTACTGCAGGGATAGTGAGTGCTTTCAGTTTTCCACCATGTTTATTGTTACATTAAATTCAAAAGTATCAAATTATTGCATCTTATAGCAGATATATCATCATGGTAATGTTTGTTTAATATTTTTGCTAAAATAGTTTTTATAAAGCTTGCTATTTATGGTGTTTTATAGTATTACAGTTACGATTTCTTTAGATGTAAAAGCAATAGATTTTTATGTCTGAAAACATTACCATTAGCAGAAAAATTTAATTTTACCTTTTTTTAAAAAAAAAATTAAACATAAATAATTAAATAGGTTGAGTTGCATGTATTTTTATGTAGCTCGTACATAAAAAACTTGTCTTCAGTCTGCAGGGAAAGCTAAACTGACCGTCAGCTGTGTAACTGAGCGGTGAAGAGAAAATCAGTATTTGCCCCAGTCTAATATGATGATCATGGTTCATCACTATATTTGCATGGCTAATTACCAACAGCTTTGCAAGTTCAAATAACTGATATCATTAATGAGCCACATAGACAGGCAAACTCTACTATAAAGTCTTGTTGCGTGTTTCATTACAATGATTGGTCATACCAACAGGCTGGTTTGGTTATTTATAAGCCCACCTCAGGACTGATGTTAGTAACAGCATGTTGATCAAAGACAGTGGTGACTGTGTTGCCATTTAAGAGTCAGCTTTGGGCTCTACATAAAGCGTCAGCACAGCACAATAATAGGAAAAGCCTCTTGATTAGACAAGCTCTTAGCAGAAAGCGTGAAATTTATGACAAGCTAACGAGTAATCCATTGCCATTCAAACAAAGAACAATCTGTTTAAATTAGGCATGAAAATTATTCCATGCCAACAACCGGAAGTTGAGCACATACAAAGCTGTAAAATGTCATTCAGAACAAATGAATGATGTTGTCGTCTTGTAGAAATTACTGCGGCCCTTTAGCTTTGTGTTTAATTCGTCAGAGCTTCTTGTAATTGATTGCTTGTTAGAATGAAGCCTAACCCAGAAGATTTGATCGTAATTAGAATATTGCAGTTTGAAGGTTATAACTTATAAACGATGAAGGGGTCAGATGTTCTTGAAGGTAGTTTTGTTTTTTGGTGCACCGACCAGATTAAATTGGTGTTATATTATTAGAAATTTCACAGCTAAAGTATACATTTTTCTGGATCCTTAAGTCAAAGTAGAAATCTTGCCTCAGGACTTAGCAGATATGCCTATTAATGTTGTCTTTAATCTAAACTCTTTGCTGTAATGTCAAACTTTTTCTTTGTTTGAATGATTAACAGATTTTGTGTTCATGCAGATTTCTATTTTTTTTTTTAAGTCCAGAGAACTGTGAGTGTATGAACTTTTTCCATAATTCAAACTAATGTGTACAAGTGTTTATGAACGAATGCTTATTTTAGGAATTGCTTTAGTTCCCCATAATTGGACAGGCCTTTCATCTCCCATTCCTGCTGCTTTTCAATGTTTTCTCATCCAAGCAGATCAAAGGCACCACTTTACAGATTAAAAAAAAGAAAAATGTGTAAATGTGTGTATGTGTGGCTACATCCATGCATGTCATCACTAAAACTGTGGCTTGGCTGATATCAGCTCTTTCTTTTCTACGTTTATCATGTTTTATCTGATCGTCTGAATCCTCATCTCAGAAAGCAGCTGAAGCTATGACAAATCTGAAACTTGCAATCACTAGTTATAAGAAAATCCAATTTTACCCCCCATCCCCTTTTTTATACAGATTGTGAAAACATATACTTTAAACTAGACTATTGGGTAACATTTCTCATTTTAAAGTGAGTCTGTGTTTTCCCAACAACAGAGATGTCAGATTGTTTTCTTACTCCTTCTGGATTCAAAAAATTTTGGTTTGTAATTAGGAATAGGCTTTCATTTTTCAATATTTAACAAAGTACTAAAGATTGTGTGGATGATGAAGCCACAAAATAGACTAATAAATTAAGAGAAAAACTGACAAAAGTATTTATAACAACAGAAAATGGTTTCTAATAGTTTTACAAAACAACTGATAGTATAAAACACTTAATTTAGAAAATTAAGGGAAATTAACTGAGAACTTCTTTGATTTAAGAATAAAATTTATTTGGTAAAAATATAGTAAAACTGTGCTATATGTTCTATAGTTCTTATTTCAAATTTATCTAGGGCATTTGAATAGAAGTTTTTGAAAAACTTTTTCTCTCATTGATAATGCTCCTTGTGTATGCTGTCCTAATTTTTTGCCTTTACAACACAATTACAGCTGCTTCTGTCTTTTCCTTGTCTTCTCATTGCCATGCTGTCCTCAGCTTCTTTATTCTTTTCTCCTATTGAAGCATATTGTGAAGGCTACTGGGCTTTGGTGCTCCGTCCTCCTGAATTAAAAACGCTTTTCTTTTACTGAAGTCTGAAGGCTAACATTCTTCTCTAATCCTCATCGGGTCCACTTTGTGAGCCAGCCTAGATTTAGGCACATCACTGGATTAAAGCAGAGAATCGTTAGTATGTATTCCATCTTATGAGCCGCTTGAGGTTAACATGTAACTAGGAGAAGCTGCTGCTGCTGTTTATAATGAATTTGAATTGTGCTTAAAGATGCATTAATTTGAACAGGAATTATGTTCATTTCCTGATGTCATCACATTACCTCATTATAACGCTTTTTATCACATTGTGGTCTGTTTATTACACATATCTTGTGTGTACAGATTTAAGTACTATATGCAGCTGTGGATTTGATAAATAGCTGTCTTTTTTTCCATGGACTTCTGGTAGGAATGTGCTTCTAACAACACTGCCAGAAGGTGGCAATATATCACCAAGTAGTTTCCTACCAGCCCAGGTACAGTTTAGTGAAGCTGTACTTAGCTTAGCATAAGAGCTACCAGAAAGTAAAAAACAAAACATAGTTTTAGTTATTGTTTCTTTACTTCTTCCCCACTTCATCTGCATCTTTTTAAAATAAAAAGTCATAAACCATCCTCTTGAAGAGAAGCTAAACATCCCACTAGTTGCTTTACTAGTTCTGTTTAAGAATAGGAAGGTCTTAAACCTAGCATCTATGTATGCTTGTAAAGTGGTAAAGAGTACCGTTTCTCCACTTATCTCTCGAAGCTTTCTCCTTAACCTTTAAAAAGAAAAAGGTTAGCCACTGCTCAAAGGAGATACCATGAACCAATTTTCCACTTACAGAAATGGTTCATATAAAGGCTGCCTTGGCTTTATACGTCTTGTAGGATTATTTGGTGTAGCATAAACTGTTCTTGAAACTATTCTTATACAGGCCTGATGAATTCAGAAACCGGCAGTTTAGTAACTGCCCCTTGTGTTTCTATGACAATACATATTTCTGAGAATTTGTTTTAGCCTTCCCTTCAGGAGACAAAAATACACCTTAGTATGACTTTACAGTCAGAAGCTGAAGCTGAGTCACAGTGGCATCTTTGCCAGGAGCAATTGTCATATTGAGTGATTTTTATTCAAAATAAAATTGTGCCAAAGTGTTTTCATTTCTTCACCTTGAAGTTCTTTCAGTCCCATCCATTGCTTGTTTAATTCAGAAGCTTAAATGTTTTCTTCTATACTGTCTTCTGTGCCTTTTTGTCTTCTGAGACAATAAATACATATGAGCATTCTACAGAGAAAAAGTGAGCGGAAAGTTGTGTTATTGTGGCGCTTATTGATAGAGCGTTAATATGGCTCCTGGTTTGATAATGTCAAGGCATGCTTGCTCTATTGCATTGAATGTACAGAAAATGTTTGAATAAAATAGACTGGTGAGCATAAAATCACTTGAAAGAGTTGCTGACATTTCATGTTTCAATAATTTTACACTGATTGTAGTTACTAATAAAGGGCACCTCATTAATCAGGCTTTACAAAGAGGAGTCATGTTTTGCTAGCTGACGCACTAAATGTCCTAAGTGAACAGACTTTGGCTTTTAAAAGGCCTGGAAATGTGGATAATCTGCACAACTCTGAGCTTGTGTGTTGATAAGAGGTTAGTTCCCTTCTTTTTGGAGACAGACCAAGGCTACTGACGAAAGTGATGACTAATAGTAACAAGTGTGGGTGTACACTGATTAGACACAACAACATGACCTCACAGATGATGTGAATAGCACAGATTATTTCTTCATGACTTTGGATGGATATATTGAGGAGCTAGTGAAGGCTTTGTCTTTTAAAATAAAATAAATTAAAAAAAAATAGGCAAGCAACAAGTATTTTGTTGAGTAAGATGAGGGTTTAAGTATGGTGTGCACATAATTAGATCACATCATCTCCAAAACTGCTCATTGTCAAGGTGTTCCCAGCCTGGTGTGGTCACATATTAAGAGGCCCAAGCAACAGACAACGGTTGAATTGCAACAGGGGAAAACTAAAGGCTGGGACATGTGATTACATTGGTATAGATGCATTATCATTGTTTGCATACATCTCTGCATAACTGCAGATCAATCAAGACCCTGATGATAAAACCTGTAAGGGCATATTGACATCTGAACTGGACCTGAATGGGGTGGAAGATGGCTGCAAAACCTCTTAGATGAAGTTGTTGGTAAGAGTAACGATAGAGGCGGTTTGATGCTTTCGACAATCTTCTGCAGGGAAACCTGGGACTTCCCATCCACCTTGTTCTACTGTTTATTGGAGAGATATTTATCTTGGTTTAACTAATGATTAGAGTGTGATTTTCGTGCAAGTATAACGATTGGACATTGTGTTACAGGAGAGGTCATATACTTGTAAGGTCTTTAACTAAGATGAGTTTGATGCTACAGATCTTTCTTTTTGGAAAGATCTGTAGCATTTTATTTGCAGAGGTAAATAAATTTCCCTTTCTTCCTTATTGCTTTGGAGCAGTAGGATTTTCTAAGAATAGTTGAATTTTAGATGAAAATGTTCCTTGGGTCTAAACTCTGAATGAGACCATCTGGCATTCAGTAATTTTGAGATATCCCCAAAGTAAAAAATTGTCGCATATCTCTATGTGGAACAGGAAGTTGATTAACATGTTTATTTGCTTTGCTCTCAGGCTTCAAAGGCACATACTTACATAACATGTATGCCTCCTTCTGTGCTATTGTAGCCTCTGCTGGCCTGTCGTACAGAGGCCCAGACCAACATGAGCTGTGTTCCTTTTTCCCTCTTTCTTTTCATTTTCCTCTCACTACTCCTGTCTCTGATCCACTGCAGTTGAAGCAGCTGTTGTTTGTACACACACACACACACACACCCACACACACACACACACACACACACATCCCACAGTCCTAAAGTGGAGCGCTCGTGCCAATCATTCCAAATCTCACACATTTATTCACACATACTCTTATGTATTCACAACTATTCCCCTGTGAACACACGTTTCATTATCATGCTTTTTGTTTGTCACCTCATTTAATTATAGTAATTGACTTTTCTGAGCGCTAAAGAATCTTGATATATTGCACAACGCTGGTTTTGAGAGCATGCCTCCATTTGATCAGTCAAAAAGTTTGGGGTTAGAGAAAATGAGCCGGCAGATCACGCTGGAGGATGTGTGTATCTTGGCACATTCTCAAACCGATTTCCCTCTGAGAGAATCAAACCAAAAAAAAATTATGTCAGTCTTTTTAGGCCACACACAGTCTCTCTGATCTGTAGATTTCCCTCCCCACCAACCTCTGGCCCCTTTGACTTTGCATGTCATACATGTGACTGAAAGCAGACTGCATGTTGCCCTAGTTTCCTCAGTGAGGTTGTCTTCGTCTCTTGCCAGCAGATACGACAAATTGATTTTCCTTTTTCTATTCCAGGCTGTTTATTTATTGTTTATAATCATTTTAGGAGTGGATCTGCACCAACTTTTTTCTGTTGATTGATGAAAATGGTTGAGTGAGTTCTCGGGGCAACTTTGTAATTTGGGGATATGTTCATGTAACATCAGTTGTGTTTTTTGAAATAAAGACAGAGGAAGCAATTTCTTTATAATTGGTCCTGTCAAACATTATGTAACTAACCCCCAGAGTTATAATATGTACTTGAACAAGATTTAAAGACCCATTTTGCTCTCTGCTCTTGAACAAATATGGTATCTGCTGATAGTGCAAGTTTTATTGTGAATTTTCTGTGCTATTTCACATACAGTCAAAATATTAACACAGTCATGCCATGTTTTTATGCTACCCTTTCCAAAATTTTGTATCTCAATATAATCTATTCTTTTCCAAGTCAGTACCATTGAGCCCCACCTATTTGTAATTCAGTATTTGTAGTTTAATGTGTTAACGAATTTCTCTGTGGAATTTAACTACAAATTATTTACAGATAATTTGCCCATTCATTGTTTTTTCGTAGGTCATATCTTAAATATTTGAAACAATACCATACTCCATAACCCATCACACATTATAAATTGATTGTGTATTTATAATGTATCTCGTATAATCAGTTTGCTGTGTGTGGTATTGTAAGCTGTCAGGGTGAAAGCTAAAGGCTCTCTTCATAGGTGAGGGTAATTTGCATGTAAATAACAATTTCCTAAAAGACCTTCTGTAATGAAAAAGAGATGAAGAATGGAGTCGGTGATCTCACTACGCACTCCGACATCAGCTGCATAGAAAACAGGTCCAACAGAAAGGTTTTCTTAGAGAAGTAGGACTAAAAATGTAAAAATATTAGCTCATTAAGATCAGTTTTATGTCTTAACTTGCTGTAAACCACTGACATTTTTAACATGCTACAGGAATTATTACATAAGAAATGCATTTATATCATTACTGGTGAATTATTTAAATGAATATAATCTTAAAGTGATTTCCGCCTGCATACTGACTCATTCTGTGTCGTGCATTCATGCGCCACGGTTTGTCCTACTCTGACCCAGCAACCACAGTAACAAGGGGCATCAAATTTTATTGTATTGTCTCCTGTCCCATAGCTAAATGATAAACTGTGTGCTGACTGCGTGTCTGCGTAGAATGTCATTGACAAGAATGATGGAATAGTTGATAAGGCGAGATCAAAGAGTAGCAGTGATAAATGACTTTCAATTTACTCGTGCTCCTGTGAAACAGTGTCACATAAAATGCCACACCAAGAGGGAAACCATTGGATCCAAGTAACTGCCTTAATAAAACCTGAGGAGCAGCAAGGATCTCATAAGTAATTTTATTTTAACATCATGAGTTCATAATCCTTGAAGCTGATTCCACCCAGAATTAACAATGAAAGAATGACTTTGAGCCCATTTTGTTTTTTGTAGAATCCAGCTTGTAGGAGATGAGCATGATCACTTACGTTGGTCAATATTCTTCTCATCTTCTCATATCACACTCCTGTCTATAGAACTTAAAAAGCCGACATCTGTTTGTCTGGAAAAGGTGAAAGACATTTTGAAGTGTTTGAAACTCCAGCGAACCAAAGTGAGAACTATTTTCCATAAATGGAGAAAAAATAGGAGCTAGTCTACCAAAACCACTAGAATAGTGCATCAACAACTCATTCAGAAGGTCAGAAAGAAACTAAGAGGTGCTGGAGGCCCTTCTAGCCTCACTAAAGGTCGGTGTTGATGATTCAAAAGTAACGGACCAAAAATGTCATCCATGAGAGAATTTACAATGTGCTGTGCTGCTTCAGTACCTGAATAATTTACTGGAATTGAGCTGTAAATTTTTCAGGACAAAACCTGAAACCTTAGTTTGTGACACTGAGCTCATGCTCATTTGGTTACACAGTTAAATAAAGGTCCGAAATTTCTCAAAGGGGCTTAAAAAATGACTTTCAAATTATCTTGGTAAAAATCTGGCCTTAAATTGAATTGAGATGCTAATCATTCTCCAAAACTGATGAGACTTTTGAATTATTTAAATGTGACAACGTAACAAAAAAATATAAGAGAAAAATATTTTGCCACAGCTCTGTAGAATTGTCTGCTTAAAATTTATGATGATTGTCCTCCATGTCAGCAGGAACGGGAAACTACTATTTTGTCAACTAACCAGAACTTATCTCAGTAATTGGGCTGCTTGTAAAAAACTTTGGGAGTTCTTGCTCCTACTTCTATTTTGAATGGGCCGGGTGGAAAAAAGTCTTTTTGACAGAAAAAAATCCTCATGAATACCTGCAATGACAGCAAACCCCCGAGGCAGTCAATGTTAGTTGGTTTACATCGCCAAGACTCCAGCAGAGGTGTACATGCTAAAAAAAGAAAAATAATGCTTCCTGTGGAGGGGAGCATTTCTGACAAATTTGGAGATTGTACCACAATAACTTCAGGTGTATTTTTCCTGAGTTGGATGTGATTCCCTGGGGAGAAACCTGACAATTTTCTGCCTGTGTGGAAGTCAGCAGGGAATAATGAAGATTGGAGCTACGGAAAAAGGCATTGGCAAAAGGTCTTTCTGTTCACCGTAGCATTTTTATGATGGTGATTTGAGAATATTACTGTTTCGATTTAAGAAGAGAGGAAACAAACCACAGGACATGTTGATTGTTTTGATTCTTTTATTTTCATTTTAGCATAAAATAGCTATTCTGTGTTTTCCCTATTTTAAAAGAAACTGAAATTAGTTGGATATTTATATATGCTCTGAGCAACCATCAATGTAGGCAAGTGTGAGAAGTGCCGCACACTGATGACTTTCACGAAAACGTGTTATGGAACCTCAGCGGGGGAGAAAATATAAACTCCAGACATGCACTGAAATTTATCCTCCTGCTGTGATGACACTGAGCCAAATCTAATCTAAGTCTGGGCGCTGGAGATTACACACCATTAAATGAGCAGAGTGAGGTGAGCAGCAGCAAGTGATTTCTAACTTATGGTATAAAATTGCTATATGTGCTAAAATGTCAAGACTGTTGCAAAACGCAGAGAGAAAGAGAGAGTGAGCATATATAACGGGGAGGACAACTAACTTAAAGGAGACAAACAAATTAAGACAGAGAAGTCAGTCAATGTCATGTTTGACTGATGGCTAAAGTAATTGAGCAAAGCAAGACAGAAAAAACCAACAAGGGAATAGAAAGGCTTGCCTACAGTAAACATTAAAGGAAGTAATAAGCCAACCATCAGGCAGTTGTTGTGGTAATAGGAGCTGAGGGGAAAGGACGACTTGTGGTGGTTGGATATCTCACTCAGTTTCTCTGGGCTATAAACCAACTGGGAGGTGGAGGAGGCAACAAAAAAAGAAGAAAACCAAGCAATAGAATAATATATTACCAACAGGAGCAGAGGCGGAAGATGAATATGAGTAAGAAAATGGATGAATGGTTTTTATGATTTCTAAGCTTTGAGAATCTGAGGTGTTGAAGAAACACAGAAGCACATAAGTAGAAAGCTGCATTGTAATAAAAAGAACCCATCAAACACTTAGTTTCCCACTTTGTCAGTGTCATTGCTTCCTCTTCGATGCCTCCTGCCATTATTACTGCTGTTCCAACGGCGTGCAACATGTACACTGAGCTTATTTTCTCCTTGCACCTTCACGGGTGTTGTAGTGCCTTACAAAGAATAATTCATGGTTCTTTGGAACTAAATATGCTATACAAATCTAGAGTAAAGTTATCAGAGCAAAGAATTGGAAGTGAATGGTCTGTTTAATGCTGAGCCACAAAACTTAAGAACTCCATTAAAAAGGCTGTTTGTCTTATTTAGTGAACCTCTTACTTTTCCATTGCTCTTGAAGTATGTGCATACATTCCCCAAATAGCATTATTTTTACTTTCCTAATCCACACTTAATTACTATAATTGCTGCATTAAGTAGTTCTTACACCTCAAAGTGATAAAAACCTTTTTGTCTTTCCTTTGTCATTTCGAAGAGTGCCACCACAACTTGGTACCACTTCCATAAAGGTCAGAAAATATTTTAGTTTCCAACAATCTGGAAACTCTAAGTAGGTATGGGCAAACAGGAAAAGCAATAATTCTAGTCACCAGCCACTATCTCTGTGAATCCCCAACTTGTAGTTGGTTTGTTCAAAAACTCATGATTGTGTGAGGAGGAGAACTGTCTCTTACAAGTCTGAGGCAAATATTCTCGTCCTGTTCCCCCTGGATCGGCGTCTGACTGAAGCAGAGGGGTTCAGATGTCTTTGTGGATTGACAGATTGGGATCCTCACTGCAGAAATGTGGGTGCTGCTCCAATCTATTATGGCAAACACAGCTCAGCCAACAAGCAAAGCTCTTGAGTTTAGTGGTCTGTATATGCTGCAATCCTTGCCTGTGTTCATGAAATATGGATCACAACTGAAAAAGATATTCTGGTTACATGTGACTGGAATGAGCTTTCTATGTAGAGTGAATGGCTTCAGGTTAAGGCAGGGAAGAGAGGTTTAAGTTGAGATGCTGCTTCCTCTCATTGAAAGGAGCAAGCTTCCTTGATTCAAGCGTTCCACCAACAGGGTGGAAATCTAAAACGTGTGGCAGGGATGTTTTATCCCTTCTGGCTGGGGAATGTCTTTGTGTCCTCCTGATTGAACTATAGATTGAATTTGTGTTATTTTAGTAAAGAGTTAATCAATGAGATTAAAATTTCATTGACGAGGAACTCCCATGGTACGGCTTTCAGATTAACTGTCCCGTAGGATTTCCTTTCACTAATATGTGTAATTTTTCTGCTTTTTCAGTATTAAATTAGAGTATCTGGAACATGTTATGTTCTCTTGGAAAATCAGAGTTGTTTTGTGGAAGAACATGGGCGGGTTTGTATGTGTTGGGTCTTATCTTTCCTCTGAACTGAAGCGCTGTTGTCCCACCCAGTGGCCGGTCCAAAGAGACCTGGAAAGGAACTGGCTGTGGTGTGCAGCCCTGAAGGCTTTAATTTTTGATAAATGGAAATGTGTGTCACTTATTAGGACATCTGTGCCCCTTTTTCCTCGTATTTAGTTTTACTGGGAGTTTGAAGCATATTCTCATAAGATGAAATCTGACACAGGGAGGAGCAGAATAAGGGATGCAGTTATCGATTCGAATGGTATTCAATCAACAAGAAGCCTGTTATGTATAGATTTGTAATCGTAATGAAGCTCTAATTCCCAGGCATCATCTTGAGATCTCAGTTGGAGCCTCTGTTAGATCAATGGAAAAGTTATTTGGGGGCGCACAGAAACTGTCGAGATTATTTCGTCTGAGCGTTCTCAGAGCGGACTGCTAGCAGCGGGGCCACTCGGTTCAGAAAGTCTTTCCCTCCACTGAATGATGTGAACCCTGAATAAATTGTTTCAGTCAGAGAGCTGAAGTAAATGTCACAGCAGAGCTTAACAGCATGTCTCACACTTCTGTAAAAGCTAACTGTAAACAAAATGTGAAGAGACAGCCAGTTTATAGGAGTTCATGGTGTCAGAGGATTTGAAGGTCAACCTTTTGTTCCTCTTAGGTGCCACTTTTGGTTTCCAGTAGCTTACTTTTTCAGGAAAACAATAATGTTTAAGTTAGATGTGGAAGTAATGGTGGATATAAAGGGTGGGATTATGTATTTTTTGACACATTGGGTCATTTTATAGCACAATCATGTAATTGTTACCTTCAATTGTTATGAAAGGATTCAAGGATTCCTCAAACATGCGTGTAAGAATTGAAGCAACATTTCAGGTATGTTTTTGATGAGAAAATAACATTCTAACTTGATATAAAGCACAAAAACCCAACTTTACATCTTTTGTATATAAACGTTCCTAAATTGTTCAAGGGGTTATACTTTACATAGTATTTTATGATGTTTGTAGATTATGTAAAGATACACAAGCAGCGCCCTATGACCCTTAGGGCTGTTATCAAAAACTTGAAAATGTTTTTTTCTAGTTTGGTAAGGATTTACACCCTTTCCCCTTGATACATGTTGTGTCTTCTGTTCTATATTTTACCCTTCTGGGCCATATGCATTTTGTATTTCATGGCTTTTTAAATTTTGTTTTATAAATATAGTTTAGCAGTCATTATATTTAACTCATTGTTACATATTTGTGAATTATTATATTCAAATACCCCCTTTCATTTACTTTAATTTACAATAATTGTCTACATGTCATAATTCTGCAGAACAATTCTATTTTTCCTTTTTTAATACAGTGGACTTGTATTTAATTAGAAATTATTACATTAATGTAATGGGTTTAGTCGCCTAACCTTTAAAGAGCTTGTTCCCAAACTCAGCAGGTGTCTGCCGTCTCTTTTAAATTAGTTACCTTGACAACCGCTTTATTAACAATCACATTAGGTTTAATGAGATCAACTTCAAGTAAGTACATACCACCACCACAGCTATCTGCTGAATGACAAAGAGCCTTAAGACACTGAGCAAATTTCAGAAGAATTGGTAAAAATGCCCGGTTGGGAGGAAAAAATTAATAAAATGAAAAACTTAAGGCGCAAGAGCCTTTGAGCATTCGTGATGAGCACAGTGGTGAGATGTCTCGGCAGGGTCTTGCTTTACAATTTAGGCAGTTCAGCAAGTTGATAGCCTTTAAAATTCAATGACAGCATTTATTTTTTTGCTTCAAAAGCTTTGCTACCAAATGTTTAAATCATTTTCTTATTCTATAAATATTAAAAATATGAACTTTTAGGAAGTACATGCTTTTTTTAAAAATCTTTTTTTATTCTTACATAGCCAGCTATTTTTATCAGTAATTAAAAATAATGTTAAGCAGCACACACTTTAACATGATCCTTTTATTGGTTTCAGGGTTTTGCAAGCTTTTAAAATGTTTCTCATTCAAATATCAATTATGGTTCCCTTAATTTATGGTTCCCTTAGATTAACGTTTTAATTTATGCTGGACAAGATGCCAGCGTAACCAAGGTTTTATTTTTCTCTATGGAGCATGGGGTAAAACATTTTCCTCCATTCTCCCACCTGTCGCTGCGCACTGCCCTTTAGCTGTCTGATAGCAATACTTTCACCTTATCACAAGAAAGACAAATTTGGCTGTTTGCAAATACTTTAATACTAAATTAAAATGTTTATATTTGGTGGTAAAGAAGGAAATACAAATTACAAGCCCAAATAAACACTGAAATTCAAATGCATTGCAGTATAAACACTAAATATCCACTAAAAACTGGAAAAGAGAGCTATACATTTTAAAATTTTGGGAAATAAAAAAAAAAAATTTTTTAAAGAAAATAGAACAGTAATATATTCACAATGACTCTGGTGATACAGTCTGGTGATACTTTCCCTGTTTTAAAAAGTACAACTAAGAAGCTAACAAAATAAGACTAATTAAGCAGCTAAGCTGAATAATTTAGCAGCTGAGATTTGTGATACTAAACTAAAAGTAGAATGAGGTATTTTAGACAGATGCATGCAGCAAAATTTTAAAATTAGATATAATTTTATCTTTTGTAAATTCTGAAATATTATTTTTGGTATTGGGTACAATTATTGTTTATTAAAAAAATTATCAATAAAAACAATAATTTTTATTGTGTCCATTTTAAATTAGTGCTACTTCAAATATGATGTAGAGGTGGACAATGGACACCCTGTGAAGGTTTGTTTTGTGATTAAGTGTTAAATTAGCTAATACCAACCATTTTATTTGGTATGGCTATTCAAGGCAGTACAAGTCCTGGCCAAATCTATGAATGTAAATGAATGTTGCTTACAGTAGATAGGATTGTTATGGTCGCTGCACATATTAATATTGCAAAGACAACATATTGTCCCTCTCTACTGGCTGCATTGTGTTTTTTCTCCTGTTGGTTTGTTTGTCTAATATTGGTGTAAATGAAGGGATTATTTATTCATAGGGTTGCATCATATATTAACTGCTATGCAAAATGTGGAATTTCTGCTGCTGCTTAAATATAGTAGGACTTTTATTGTTCTGGTAAAACAATATTTATCTGTGCTTATCTTATCCTATAAATATAAGCACAGATAAGAAGTGCTTATTGGTAAGGTTAGATAGATATGTTGCAATTCCTGACCTGTACTACAAGCAGACACCACCTTTAAGCCATTTTGTTTATCTTGTACGCTCTGCCTCCATCTTAAGGTCATCTTCCTGCAACCTTGTACAGACGCTAAAAAGCTTCCCCAAAATCAATAGTTGTTTACGGAACAACCACGCACACAAAGGCTTGTAATCAATTTCCACTTTCCTCTTTAGAAGTTTGCAAATGATGTTCCTGGTGTTCCTGGTGTTCCTTGCTTTTGATTGCGAATGCATGGATTGTCTTTTATTTATGGAATCTGTTGAATAAATTATCTAGGGTCTGTTTGACATTTAATTCCTGTTTTTTGTAACAGCAGCTCTGTCATATCAGTGGAGATCAGCTGTAAATTGAATGTTGGTTAACCTTTTGTGATGTGCTTTTAATTTTTTTTTTTTCTGACATCAGTATGCTTCACATCGCTTTCTTTAATTACGTGACCTTATCTTTTAGATAAATCTAACCTCCACACTTAATCACATGCTCAAAAACGGAGACTTTCATCAACGTCATGTGGACATACTTTGTTCGATATGTCAGCTTGGCATCATGAAGACCAGGAACAATATCTATCCCTTTTAACTGAATGACTCATGAGCCATTTCTTAGAAAATATAGAGAATGAGAGCTGCACCATTTTAGCCAGTCTGTTATTTTTGCTGAATTTATCTTCCTCCTTTTGTGTATTTGTCATTCTTCCAGGTAACTAATACTTTGTTGACAAGATTGAATTATTGTGAAGTTCATTCTGGATTCTTGTGCATAAGGGACTAAATTGACCATTTTAAAGGCATTGACCTTCCTGTATGAAGAGCCACTACTGGAACACTATCAGCCCTTTATGTGGTTTGAATGGTTTGTTTTAATGCACACAGCCAGATCCTTTCAACACACTGTTCCTGCAACATCCTACTCCAGGAACAGTTTGTGCCATGGTTTTGTAAATTATTGTTGTATTAAATTGTTCTAATTATAAAAATTGTTTAGATGCACAAAATAGAAGAAAAGTCTTTTTGATGCTGCTGTTTAAGTAAAAAAACAAAAAAAGATAATTCGGAGGTGGTTAAGGTCCATTTGCCAAATTGCTCAAATGTTCTGCATGTTTGAAAGCACATACATGTGGACTCAACTGTTCTAAGTGCTGAACAGTAGTTACCGTTTTTTTTTTTTCTTCATGCTTTTTACATGTTCACAAGCTGTTAAATTCTTAAATTACTAGTTTTATTTTACTTTTATGAATAAATGTTAATCTTGTTTGGCATGTGACTTAACCAGGCTTTAACTTTTAGTTCTCTGTGATTAATGTAGACATCGCAGCAATAAATGCATGGGGCAGTCTTTGATTCTTATTTTCCTTGCGGAGAGCATTTTTCCTAAAACCCCACCATATTTTGTACATTATAAAGCAAAGACAAAAATTAGAAAGTAACTGTTCTTTTACTTCCACCCTTTTTGTAAGGTCTTATTTCTTTCTCTTTCAATTTAATTTATTAAATTTATTCTATTTTATTTTCTTTTTATGTTGTTCCCACTTTTTTATGTCTCTTTGTAGGATGTCACTTCTCACTTTCTCTCCCACTGGTCATTAAGTCAGTTTTACTTCACCTCTTGCTTCTTTTGCTTTGGGAATTGGAAGCAGTACCCTTATAATGGCCTAATCCTCTTAGCTCAGTGAAACTGCTCAACATTAACCCTCAAATACCTTGCTCTAGGCTGCATACATTAACTGGTTTGCATACTTTCACTCCTCTTTTATCTTTTGACACAAAATTGTCAAGTATTCTCATCAGTTTTTTTTCCTTTTAATTCCAACTTCTTCTGCTTGTTGAATGTTATACTTGTAAAATGTGTCAATTCAAAACAGCTTGATTTCATGTCCTGCAGAAAAAAAGACATCTTTCAAACCCAATTTGTTGCCATGCATCAAAAAATGCTATTAAAGAGCCTCAAGTGTGTAAATATTTTTAATTAGCTAAGCACACTTCAAAGTGTTCAGCTTATGAATATGCAAGGTTATATTGTGGTGTTTTTGTTCCATCCGTTGACAGCCATCTGTCGGATGTCTTTGATGCACACCACGTTTCCTGCTGTTCAAAATGCCAGCACAGGCTCACACTCAAGTTCACGTCTGCATACAGGTCTACTGTGTTGAATCAGTTTTAATACATAACGCACTCTAGCAGCGCCATTTAGGGCACACATGATTTCAAAATTTTTAGATATTTTAATTTTCATGCTGTTGAGGTATGACTTTTTGAAAGTGCTGTTCCGAAATCTTTCTTGAACACAAATAAAAGTTTTAGGAGGTAAGATTGAAATAGCTGCTAATGGAAGATATTGGTAATTTATAAAAACACATATGATTTTAGGATAATTTGGGAGAGGCCCTAAAATTTTAGCTTTTGGCTAGACAATTTTCAGCTTCATTCACTCTGACTTGTGACGAATCAATCAAGAAATTAAGCTACCAGGTTAGAAAAAGATAACACTTTATGCTGGAAACACTCTTTATTGGATAATTAAAGTTATATTGTTTCAGGATAAGCGAGAAGTTTTTGAAATTAAAGTGTAAAAGACAGACATGTATCTCAACCTAAAGTAGTTTTTTTTTTTTTTTTACTTTTTTTTTTTTTTTTTTTTTGTAATATTGTTTTGTAATATAAATTTAAAATATTAAATTGGCAACCCTTTAATTATTTAAAAAATAAGAAACTGTTTATATCAACAGCCTTTTTT
>CAEGAD010002404.1:0-51445 GCA_903067055.1 Poeciliopsis paucimaculata | reverse complement strand
CGCTAGGACTTCGCCGTCCTACACGGATTTTGTGCACTATTTTCACCTCAAACCTTTTGTCACGGAATTTAAGCGCCTGTTTTCGCCGGACTCCGCCGTCCGTTTTACCACGGGTATTAGCCGGGCCCCGCTGCCCACAACAGGACACAAGCAGACTTTATATTTTTCTTTGCTTTTACATTGAGCTTTTTTGCTTTCTTTCACTATAAGTTGAAAACACAGCCGTGTGGGTGACGATCGTTGCTCCCATTTGACAGAAATTACTTGCGGTGTTTTTGTTGTGCACAATTGTGTGTTTATTACATCGTAATATCATTTTGAATGTAGATAGCAGCTCATGCAACGCTGGTTCCACGGCGCGATATTTCTAATTTTGCAACGCCGTCCGCAAACGGAAGCTGCAAAAAGGAGACAACATGCAGCGAACAGCCGATCAGGTACGGCTTTGGTTTAACCAGCAGTAGCACCAGCAACTGCCCGGCAATAGTGGCTCATAAACTCCAAAACGACATGGAGGCCGGTCTGCATTCACACCAGAAGTAAACCGCACCAGAGTTTGTTTGAAAGCAGACTGGGATCGACTCAAAAAGCGGGTCTCGGACCGGTCGTTTGATTAAACCAGATGAATTATAGGACTGAAATCAGAATTTACGAGCAAACTAAAAAAAAAAAAAAAGAAAAAACAGGAGTTTGAGCTCCTGTTTATGTTTCTCTTCAGTTAAAATCCACAGCATTTCTTTAACAGAGTTATCAGGAAAAAAATCGACTCAACGGTGCATGCTATTAGTTGTAGCATTCGAGCGTTTTTCCCCTCGCTATGCCAGTCTGCATCTCTTACTGTAACAGCTGTACGGCCAGTCAAATCTCTCAGTAATTGCCACACCGACTGAGTTTGACTTCTGCCAGGCTGAACTGAAATATGCGCCCACACTTGTCCTGCTGCTGCTCTGTCACTCTGTCCACCTTCTCAATAAAAAAAAAAACATTCTGTGCGGTCTGATGTGAGATTTCAGCCACAGTGAACGCTGATACCTACAACCAACTACAACAAGGTGACTGTACACATGATTCTGATCCAGTTGGAAGCTTGAAATATGAATGAATTGCACATTGTGGGAGCGGTGTCACGCTTGATGTGCACAGATTTTATATTTAACCACTTAAAACTTTTTTTTAAATATGATATTAGAAATACGTTAAAAGATGCAAATAAGCAAAGTGTACGTTTTCTGGCATCATCATGTAAGAAGCTGCAAGGTGTAGGGTTAATATGTTGATTATTTATTTGGATTGAGAGATGGTTTCTTTTGCAGAATTTGAAAGGAGTGACGCTAAAACGAGGACCTTTGAGGGGTTCTGGCTAGAATATATTTACAGACAAAGTTGTTATATTTTTTATTTCCTTAAATGTTATACAGGAAAACTCTTTGCTGTATAGTTTTGACGTAATTACTGCGAGTGTGTTATTCTTTCAGCAAATTGGGCTTTTACAGTTATCAATTAACCAATTACCATAGTAGTTGATGATTATGCCAATAATCAATACATCACAATTAATCTGGTTAATCATTTCAGCCCTAGTCTGTAATAATCCGGACAGATCTGACCCAAAGACCTGCTTAACATCTTTTACTCGATTAGACAAATTTGTTTTTAGTGATTCAGTCAGAACTCGGATCCAGGTGACTCACAGAAGCAGCTGCTGGATTCTGGCTTGACGTTTGAAACACAATCTGTTTGCTGCTCCAGAAAGCCCAAAGCAGTGTGTGTGCGTGTGTGTGCGTAATCGCTTATCCATGTAAGGAGCCTCAACTGCTATCGCATCGACAAACAACCACAGATCAGAGTAAGACCTCCTCCGCTCATGTCTTTGTTCCTGTAATCACTGCAAGGGAGAAAAGCACAGTGGCTGAGGCTTCAGGAGCTCGTTACAGCAGCGGGAGAGCTTTCAAGATGACGGGCGACGGCAGTGAGCAGGGAACCACTGAACGCTGCTTCTCGTTAGCTGGAGTGAAAATTAATTCCTGCTTTTGTCGCAGGTAACGGCCTGAGAGAAGATCAGCTGAACAAAGCGAAGAATCAGTTAACCTTCTCCAGATTTTAAAGGAAGAGGATGCGAGCGGCTGCTCCGCCGCTGCATGCACATCCGCCGCTGAGGGATGGGAGAAAGACGCTGCTGCAAACTGTAAAACACCCGAGGTTCTGTCAGGACTCTGCTGCTGGATTCCCTGATAACAGATTTGGAAATAATTCTGCAGCAAATAGCACATTCACAAAAGCAACGGTCGGGTGATTAAATATGTCAACATAATTACTCCGATTGGGTAACAGGATAATAAGGGAGAGAAACTCAGGGCAATGATGGGGGAAATTAAGGATGCAGAAAATCAATTTGTAAGCAGTTTGTTTTATTTGTGTAAAATTTTAGTGAAACTCTGCAGTAACTCTGCAGTAACTCTGTAGTAATAACCTAATAACAACTTGAGAGTATATTTATTCATAATAAAACTAAATTAATAAAGCGCAACGACATACAAGAAAAGGTTATCAGTCAACAGTTCTGAAAATTTGTTACATTTATTGACTCGGTTTGTTTAAAAGAACATTAAAAAAAATCATTTCAATAGCGAAACCATTTCCTTTCCAAGATATTCCCGAATATTTAATTTAAAAAACATTCTTAATTTTATATTCTATGTGTAGTCACAGGATTCCGTCTTTTTATGAAGAAAATGAACTCTGTTACACTAAATTGTTATTTTTTAGCTTCCAATTTATTGTTCATTTATAATTTACGTATAAAATACATATTTTCATTGTGCCTAGCTGGAATAGTTTCAATTGATTTGTTAATTTGATTCATTAGGGTTTTTTTTTTTATTTTAAAAATCTGATGGTAGATAACATAATCACTGAACCACAGCTATAGGTACATAAATATGCTTTTTTTAAAAGCATATTTTAAAAATATGACACTTATTTATGCAGCGCAAGGATGTTTAAAATTCATCAGCATTTTTTTTTTTTTTGTTAACTTATTTGGCATATTTGTTAAAAAATATGCCAAAACATTGAGCTTGGTCAAAGGATGATGAAGACACATGAACTACAGATGACAGTTACTTTGAAATTAAAAACGTGCAAACTGCGAAAGTATTTCCATTTCTTAGTATGAACCCCTTACTTTTTCGTCTGCTCTTATTTAAACTTCATATCCGCTGCCTTAATCTGATCTCACACAGCTCAAAGACAGTAGCCTGGATGTTCTCATGATATTATCTGTTCCTCCACTTTTCTTACATCTTGGCTGAGTTGTCACAGATTCCTTCATGTCGTCTAACTTTTTTTTCTTTTTGTCTACCAAGCAGTCTCATGCCGTGACACGGGTCATTTGACATGAACCGCGGATGAGTGACACTCTGCGTTTTCAGCCTGTAACATTTCTTTCGCCTAAATGTTTTGAGTTTTTTTATGTTTCTACGGAGGACATTTTTACACTTAATTAAATTTAAGCATTATTTTCTAACGTTTTTTTCTGATTGCTTTGAATGCATTTGGTTTTCTTTTTGTCCATTCTCGCCGCTCTCCCTGCTTCACAGTGTGATTTTTTTTTTTTCTGCGTTAGTTTTAAATAACTGATTCCAAATTTGTACATTTCCAAAAGTAAAATATGATTAGCCAACATGTTGCTAAGCAACCGCATTCACTACAACGATCCGTGTGTGCGTGCGTGTGCGTGTGTGTGTGTGTTTGTGTGACATCATGAGACAAAACTGCTGCATCTGTTTCTTCTGCCAAACCACAAATAATCAGGATCATGTTTGTAATGTTTACACACACAAATACACACATACGCACCCACTCAACAAAAACTACCAACCTTGTCTTTTTCTGGCTTTTTTTTTTTTTTTGGGATCACTTCCTCTTCCTGTGATAGAAGATAGACAAACAGAGCTACACACACATGGATATAATGCATTCAAAACAAATCTGTCTGTTTGAACTTCAGCCGCCCACAGCAGACTCCTCTCTGAAACCAGTTCCTTTAACATTGATTAGATAATTATCTAATCTGGCTCTAATATAAAACCCGACAAAAAAGACGCCTCTCACATTGTGAGGGACGTGCTCTTAGACTCAGCGTGCGTGTTATTCACCCAGCAGGGTTTTTTTTGTTTTTTTTTTCTGGACATAAATGTCATTGGTTATTTTGCGCACCGTGTGCTGCCGCCTACCAACACGGGACCAGCCATCTGGAGGATTGTTGTCGGGTCTCGGTGTAGCCCAGCGCCACTAAGCCACAAAAGGTCCGAAAGGACCTGAAGACACAAGCAGACCTGCAGCTGCTCTGAAAAGGTCAGGTGGACTCTAATGAGGAGGTGGAGCTAAATTTATCCCTACCGCATCTTCATGATAGAACATGCCCAAGTGTGACTGAGGGAGGACGTTTCAACAGGAACCTCCTGTGGTCCGAATGTGTTCAAACAGTGTCTTCCCTCTGAAGAGATCCTCGCCGTTCTGTCGAGACGGCAACACCGCGCCGTCCATTCCTCCAGATGTGAGTCTGAAACGTCTCCTGACTGCAGATCCAGTACGGCGCCAGCATCACTGGCGTGTTTTCAGTGGGAGGATCACGTTACCGAACAGGATTCTTATGTAAAACGCTGACCTCAAATCCGGCTATAAATATAACAAACGAGCTGAGCGTAGTAACGGAGAAAAGCTGGAGAGGCTTCAGGTTTGATCTCGGAGCCCCTCCCAGTCCTCGTCCCATCTCATTCCTCCAGCAGACGGGAAGAAGACCAACCTGTGCAAAAGCTTCTGCTCGTATTGCAGACTGCACTTTTATCACAATGCGTCTCAGATGTTAATAAAATCCATCCAGAGGTGGAGAGGCACCTCGCTGCAGCTGCTCTTTTGTTTCTTTTTTAGGTCTTTACCTACTGGTCACAAGGATAGGTCATAAGCAATAACTACCATTACGACTGCTCCAATCCACACAGATCACACAATCCGTATGATTCCAACTCAAGAATATGACCCAGAGAATCTGCACACTGCAAAACCAAGAGGAATCATTGTCACTTATTTATGCAGCGTAAGGATGGTTAAAATTCATCAGCATTTATTTTCTTTTGTTAACTTATTTGGCAAATTTGTTGAAAATATGCCAAAACATTGAGCTTGGTCAAAGGATGATGAAGACACATGAACTACAGATTACAGTTACTTTGAAATTAAAAACGTGCAAACTGCGAAAGTATTTCCATTTCTTAGTATGGACCCCTTACGTTTTCGTCTGTGCTTTTAAAAGTGCTTCACAGCCCCAAACCCTTTCCGCTTCACTCTCCGATCAAACTATCCTCTCCCTAAATGGGAGTCCAGCCACTCTGAAGAGCAAAACCATTGGAACACCCCTCCTCTTGAAAACACAGGAGATGGGGGAGGAATAATACGTCAGATTCAGCTCAAATCATTTTTTAAGCCAAGGTAGCGATTTATAATTTTTGTCCTGATAACTGGATGTAAAGGTGATAACTGTACTGTCCACCCACCAAGGGATGCAAAGAACCACATAGCAGAAATTATGAGAGACAATACCAGAATTATTGAAGCTGCTGTCCTCAAGATATTGGAAAATGTAATCATTTCTTATCGTCACTTTTTCAAGTCAACTTTCCTGAGTTTGACCCGAGTTTTGGAGCCCGAACACTGCATCCGCCTGTGGATGAAAACTGCAGCAAACAGCCAAGCAAAGCAAAGCATTATCTGATAAACCGAAAATTCATAAAGTCTGTTGTCATGGACACAGCATTGCTCCTCCTAAATATTAACCGGAAGAAAGGGCAGCACCCATTGTTCAGCTCTGCACACAGGCAGCAGGAACTTGCAGGGGACGTCTCACCACAAGGTTGTATTTTTCTAGAGTTAATTAATCAGAGTTCCGACGTTCCCGCTACATTCCTGTTGCTCTCAGTTTTCTAAAAGTCTCTCGATACAGAGGAAAATCTTCTGTCTTTGTGGCAGAACTGACTGGCTGTGCATCGTCTCAGCTGGAAACGGTGACACATTTTTGCATCTGCAGCAACCCTGCAGGAGAACAACGAGTCATTTGTTTCACTCTTCGTCTCTATCAACAGGCAAAAAGAGAGAAGTTTGTAGCCAAACTTCCAGCTGAAAACATAATTATATCTTGTTTCTGACACCAGCGGCAGCTCAACAATAATAATAAAACAAGAAAATCATTTCCATTTTCGAAGCTGTACAAAGTGGACGACGGCAACAGAGGAACTAGTGAGCGTTCAGCGTTGCCAACAGAAAGCCAGCAGCAGTAAATGTTCAGCAGTGAGGATTAAAACGACCTTTGAGACAAACTTCCTGTTTCAACCAGAGGCTCATTAAAGAGAAGGTTACTTTGCCTTCTGCAGGTCACACGGATTCATTAATTTTGCCGAATGTTTCTCGTGTACCAAAACTCTGACAGAACGCTAAATGAACCTTCTCCGAACTTGTTTCACATTCAACCTCCGGTCTCTATACAGCACAGAAAAGCGAGAACAATGCAAACTATCCTGTTTTGTGTAGGGACTTCTGGAGGTTGTGAGCTTTCATGCCAAACATAAAATTGATCGTGTTTCGCGTCCCAGATGAAGCTGTCCAAGACGTATTAGAGAATAGTCTGGACTGAAGCAGCAAACTGAGGTAAGAAACACGCAAGTCGCTTGGCAGGTGTGGGATTTTATTATCGAAGAGCTGAAACTTGCGATTCTTCTCTATATTGACGCAAAAGGATATGCAGGCAGAACGAGGTGGAAACGGAAGGAGGCACGAGGGAGGTAAAGACAGAAGAACGTAAGCAAAGGCAGATGGAGGTAGAGACAACAGGATACAAAGAAGTTACAGATAGACGGAGGTACAAAGGAGAAACGAATTAAGGGTGGAACAACAAAACACTAATAGGTACAGAGAGAAATACAATAAATAAGTTAAAAATTTAACCATTTGGAAGAAACAGAGATAAAATTCTAAAGCCTTTTGTTCTTGTCTATGAAATCCTTCTCAGATGACTCTGTTAGACCGGTTCCCATCTCGGAACCAGTTCCAGCCTGTGTTCTTGCTCTCACCTTCCATGACGAACACCAGTGAGCCGACATCTCCTTCCTTTATGATACAGGCGTCCTTCCCATAATCCACCGGGTACATGCAGTCCACAATCTCCTGGATCTGAGAGAGCTCCAGGTTCTTCATGAAGTCATTGTCCAAGATGGCTTCCTTTATCAGCTCCTTTGACCTGAGCAGAAGAGGAGAGAGAAAAAACAAACTTTACTAAGATATCTACAAGAAATAGACAGGATAAGGTCAATCAATCAATTAGTCAATCCATTCACTCATCCATCCAACCGACCGACCATTTTAGCAAATATTAGGCCTATATCTAATCTTTCAGTGCTGGCATTAATTCTGTAAGTCTTTTAGTGACCAGTTAAGGAATTTTAGTCTGACAATATTCTCACCTCATCCTTTCAATCCTTCCTTAAAAACAAACATAATACCATAACAGCTGCGTTGAAGGTGGTTAACAACATAATTGTTCTTAACCAACAATAACTCCAATCCCTGTGTGGTTCTCTTTGGGGATTCGTTCAAAGGTTTTGAGACTGTAAACCGTAACGTTCTGGCAGCCAGGCACAAGCCTTTGCTTGGCTCAACATTTTTCTCAGAAATAGGACACAATGTATTAAACATGATCGTTTGTGTTCTGAAGCTGTAGTAGTTCATAAGGAGGTTCCGCAGGGATCTATATTAGGTCCTCTTCTATTCACAATTCATATAAACGAATTGGGACAGAAAGTGTCTGATGTGACTTTGCATTTCTATACAGATGACACAGTCAGTTATCGCACTGGGTCCATTCCTACTCAAGTTGTTGAACTATTATAGAAAGACTTTGTTGCTATCTCATGCTCTTTCTGACTATTAAAAATTGTCCTTATAGATTTATTTTTTCGGATGCAGAGGGCAACCAAAATATGCCAAAGATGTCTCCCAATGGAAGTGAAATAAAGCAGGTTCACATATAAATATCTGGGCATTTTGATCAGTGACTCCCTCATTTTCAAACCCGATGTGGAAAACCTCTGTGAAAAGTTGGAGTTTTATTGTCAAACTAAATTGTGTTTTTCATATCTTGCTAAAAAGCGTCGTGTCTCTGCAACTCTTATGTCTGTGCCGGATTAAGGAGATCTTCTTCCGTCTGTTGAGCTTTTATTTCCAGGGCATCACTTAGACTCCTGCTGGCTGATATCGGTGCTCAAATTGCACTGAGAAATGTTGACTCTTAATTTTTTTGATGTTTCTTTCAGTTTGTGTGCAGAAGCTTCTGTTCAGTCTGCCGCTCCGTTATCCTGGAACGTACTTCAGGAAACTTTGAAGTCGACTGAATTAATCCAAAGTAAAAGCTTTTGAGGCTGACAGACTGACATTTGCCTGCTTCTCATAGCTTCTCATTTTCTATTAACTGTGTAACTTTCTGTGATGTGTTTGTTGGCCAGGACTCCCTTGAAAAACAAGTTTTTTTTGTTTTGCTTTTTATCTTAATGCGATTTTACCCAGGTAAAACAAAGGTTAAATAAATGAAAAAAAGTATCTAAAGTTGTTTGATTGACCCATAAAATTTAAAAATGTAGTAAAATACCTAAAAAGAAACTGAAAAATGAACCGAAATGGGATAAATTCATGTCAGAAAGTCAAGACTCAGAAATCTTCAATCTGACTGAATCCCAAATTCTCCATATTTCCACAACTAAATAACTTCAGACTTTTTCTCTAAAAATGTTAAATTAACTTTTTTGTAAATATGACCTGGAAATGTTTAGAATATTGTTATGAAACACTGGTATGTTTCATAGAAACACACTCAGGATTGTGTTTCTATTCAGTTCTGTCGAAGCTGAAGCTCCAGAGGAACCTTCGTCTGAAATGCTCAGCGTTTAATTAACTCTCCTGTCTGCAGTTATCTTCACGCTTGTGTTTGACAGCGTGAGCATCTGCGGCAGGCGGCTTCAGCTCCGTCTTTTATCAAACAGCTGAAGTTATTTTCTGCAGGTTTGATCATTTGTCATCTCCGAGCCCCGCGAACACTGAAACCGCGGCGCCCTGATCAATGGCAGCCGGGTGGCGTAGAACAGACAGCCGATTCGTTCAAACCGTCCTCCGGCTCAGATCGATCTTACAAACGGTGCGGCGCCTCCGGGCGAAGGAGGAATTATCGAGACCCAAGCTGATGAGAATCTCGCCGACTGTCAGGAGATGCTCTAGTTTCTGGCATACAATGTAAGTCGCAAAGCATAGAAGAAACGGATGTTTCACGCAGATAAAAAGTGATCACAAGAACCCGACCGTGTCTGCAACGTGTTTTACAAAACGTTGGACAGAGAAGGAGTTGTGAAATGTTTCAGATGTTTGGTTAATTGACTGTGAATACAGCAGCAGGCTTGATCTGCATATAAAGCAGAACCTGCATACAAGGTTCAACATGATGCAACAATTAGGACCGACGTCGACATTCACTCTCGTGTTTGATGAGGATGTCTGTATCGGAATGATGCCTTCACTTTGCAAAATGCAGCTTTGAGCTGAGTAATTGGACATTAAGGCCCACGCAAAAACACTTAAGGTCACATTACAAAGCTCTGATGATCTGTCCTTAACCTCTTCCTCTTACTGTTGTAAATTGAAAGACACTCTTCATCGTGAAATCATGACTCATTATTTCCTGCTTTTTGAATGAGTTCTGTCATTAAAACAAATCCCAGAATGCTTTTTACCATGAGGTATGCGCTACTTTAACCCCAAGTCTGACTGTGAAAGACTTCAGCTGTGACTTTATCGCAATCTGCACAACTTCTGTTTGCACAGGAGAAGGTTCTGACTGGAAAACAAAACTCAATAAGGCTCTGTCCACTAAATCAATCACACTGGTACCTTGTGAAACGACCCAGAAATAAAATACTGCCACTCTAAAAAAAGAAAAAAAAAAAAAAAACGATAAAAAGTCTTTCACGTCCTATTTTACAAAGAAAATCCCCAAAGAATTTTGAAAAGGACACCAATATTTAAACGACGTTCAAAGACAGAGCCCTCATGTAGCCATTGAGGCAAATGATAATATAAAATCTAAATAAAAAAACTACCTATATAATAAGAATTCTGGATCAGCAAACAGGTCATTTTTTCTTTTTTTTTTTTTTTTTTTACGTTTCTACACTTTATGTTTTTTGTTTTTTTATCTCTCAACTGTTCAATGTGGACATATTTAATGTTGCGCCTTTGGTCTCCTTGTTCTGCGGAGGAATGAAATGACAACAAAGCTCGTCCAAGACGAAACGGACTACAAAGCTGCTCCTCCGCCCCCAGACATTTGTTTATGGAGAACGCCATTCATTTTGATTTAACTGTCTGAGCAGAGACGAATTAAATTGCTTGGCATTTACATCTAAGATTAAATTGCCAAGTTTACTTTGTAAAAGTGCAAAGAGTCGCCTTCATAGTTCGATTGTTGCGTTACCATGGCTACAGTGTGAGGCTACGAGTTTAATGTTTGTGTTTCAGCTCAATTTGTTCCGAAAAACCTGTCAATAACAATTAACTCATTTTTTTGTTTGTTTGTTTGTTTGTTTATCTTAGTCAATTGAACTGGGACCCCTCGACCAGATTCTACCACATATGTACTGATTAGTGGTGCTGATGTTCTTAACAGAAAGAGGGGCCCCTAAATCACATCCTGCCCGAGGCTCCAAGTTAGTCCCCAGTACATGCTATGTTTACTGCCTCCCAACAGAGGCACTTAAACAGTGTCATCATTTCTTGTCTTAATGGCTCCATAGTTGCTTTGTTTTATTGTTGTTGCTTTATTGTCACCTTCCAGGATGTCTGGTTTCGAATTTTTGCTGGACTCTGTTTTCTTGCAGGTTTTTGGCAATTTATTTTCACCTGCCTTCTTCTTCTCCTTCTCCCATAAACTCTGGGCTGTTACTTGGTTGCTTATGTGAGCAGCTCTACCCTCTAGATGCAAATAATAGCAAGCAGCTGAGCCATCGGCGTCGTCGTCGTCATACAGAGACTAAAGAGGAGGAGAAGGATGTCTCTCTCAGTCAGCGAAGCCAAAGGTTTTTCCTTCCTGTCGAGAGTGGAGGGCTCAGTCTTATTGAAATGGACTGAAAGAGACAAAGTGAGTGGAAGGAAGATGGTGAATGCTCCATAGATCATCACTGGCTGGCAGCTGCTGAATGATTTCCAGAAAAAAAATAAAATAAAAAAAACTGCTAAAATTTAAATAGCCCACTCAGGATTTAATCCAAAAACACCTACAGTTCAGTCAGACTCGCAGAGCGTTAAGTTGCTACAAAAATGTGATTTCAGTGTAGAGGAGCGTTATTGGATTATTAAAGGCAGGAGAAATAGTTTTTTTTCCCCTATTTTTTGGTTGTTAAATGTACATTTAAGCATTAGGCAGCTAAAATAAATGTGCAATAGGAGAATTGTTTTAATGCAGAACCCTAAAATCAGTATTTATTTATTTGTTTATTTATTTGTTTGCAAACTGATTGGCATCATTATCAAACCATATGATGCCCAATCAAATTCGCCTTTTCCATGGGATGTAAAGTGTAAATAAAAGACTGAGTTCTCCTTGGTTTGTTGCAACAAGGCTGGCGAACATCAGGAACATCTCTCAGTATGAAAACATCTTAAGAGTTTCTGTTTTTCTTTTTTTTTTTTTGTATCAGCAGTTTCTGCGCCTCCACCATCTCTTCCAGCCTTTCACCACCAGCAACATCCTGGGATTCAGGTGAAGGCGTAACTATGTTGAACCTCACTCACTTAAGTGCTGTTGTTTCAGACGATTTTGTGATTTGTTCTGCTGCATGCAGCATGCTAATGCCTGCCCGATATCCCAAGTTCATGACGGATCAGTTTACTTTGTGATCCGTTTAGTTTTTGTTAAAGCAGAACAAGAAATACATCAGCTGGACGTGAATATAACTCGTCCTCCAAGTTTTGTTAGACCTACACATGAATAAGCGAGTAAATCGGGACCAAAGTTGAATATTTTCTAACCAATTATCTTTAGAAACTTCTAACAGGAGAAGTTATGGCGTCACCTCCCGAATTCAATCAGCAGACCAAACAAATACAATTTCATCCCCAATCGACGTTTGCAGCTAAAATATTTTTCTGAACTGAGGCGGACAAGATTCGTCCCTGCGGTGCAGGAGGAAACATTGAGCGATATCACTTTGTCGTTAACTTGGGGACTCGGGGGGGAAGATGTGCATTACGGCCTGCTCGATAAGCTCCATTTTAATTCATCTGCAGAGGAAACAAGCTCTCAGAGATGAGCCGGAGCTGGGTGTTATTTCGGCGACAGCAAGACATTGCAGCCCCGCTTCTGTTTCTGCACACAAACAGAACAGGACTCGGGAGGAAAATCAGCGAGATCTGGATGGAAGGTGGTGACGAAGCGCTCACCACTGTGACCAATGCTATAACGACTGCATTGGTCACAGAGGGAGGGGGAAGGTGTAAGGACAAATGAAATGGATGGAGGGAGAAGAAGGTGATGAGTGTGAAAGAATAGAAACCGGAGGAACAAAACAACAGATGGGTGAGAGGGAAAAATGATGAAAGGAGAATATGGAGAGTGGAAATAATTAAAGAGAGACAAATAAAAAGAAAATAAGCAGCTCAAAATGAAAAGGGAACTCAAAGCGCAAAGAAAATAAATCTGAACAGAGAGGATTTCATAAAACTTGGTCGACTAATACTGATAGAGTGTTTTAACAGGAAAGCAGGGAGGCATTAGCTCATTACCATCTGCCAGTCAGAGGCAGAAACACCAATAACATCTAAAAATCGGTGAAAACGTCACAGCAGCAGATTAGATCACGTTTCTAGACTCTTTATTAAGGTCAGGTCAACAGAAGAAGCTGAACTGGAAGACTAGAGTGAGTTTTACAGCGTAAAAGTTTCAAGAATCTGACAGAGCAACAGGCAATCTGTTTGATTCATATGTGTTAGAATTTAAATGAATATTGAAATTATCGCCGATCAATGAGAAGAAGCTTCAAATGTCAGCATCAGGGGACGTTGACTATAGAAGAAAGAAAAAAATGCAAACAAAAAAAAAAACAAACTCAACCATGTTAAAGCAGAAGGGTATTCTCAGTTTATGGTGCAAAATTATGAAAGATTTTGAATTCTGATAAAAAAAAAAAATGTATATATTTTTGTTACTTTATAAGAGAAAATAACAGACAAATGTGATTTTATGCAGAAAATGTGACTTGCAGTAAAAAAACAATTTTATTTTTTTTTTTTTTTAACATGAAAAGAAAATGACTTTTGTTTATGCTTACTCTTTTTTCAGAGACAAATAAAAGTATTCGAGCATGCCTTACAGCACCACTGGCTGTAGCGCATGTTTTGAATAAATAATTTTTTTGGTTTATTTTGTAGGCAGTCAGTTTTATAATTTGTAAGGACATTGCTAATGAATATTTTAAGACGGGAGTGAAAATTACAAATATTTATATTTTGCTGCCGAATCGAAGCCAGGTTGTAAGACGGGCTTAAAACGTTAAATACAGGAAGCGTTGACAAAAGTTTAGAAAGCTACTGAAGCTCACACAGACAGGCTCAACATGAGGCATAAATCTTGTTTTCAAAGGGGGGAAAAAAAGGCTTTCTGGCTTTTTGTCTTTGAAGGCCAAAACGTACTCGGCGAGAACAGAGAACGATGTTGTTTTACTCGAGGAGGCAAAGAACAAGGCAGAAGTTTTTTTTCTCTTTTCTCGGGCCGAGACGCTTCGCAATTCACGAGAACTCAAGAGCAGAACTCCTGCGAGGTCTTCACAGCCCTCCCACTGCAGCATTTGTTCACGTAGTAAACATGCCCACTTAAAAATTGGTGACCAACTGCACAAAAGCTGCCAGACAACACACAGGGCACGCACACAAAGAACGTTCTGACCCGATGAGTCGAGCCAGAAACAGACTGATGTCGTTTTGCTCTTGCAGCCCAGGGAGGGAACGTATTACAGAATATATGTGAGCCTCTGCAGTCATTTTGAATGAAAAAAAAAAATATATATATAAAATTCTGGTGAGTGGAACACAAACCCAAAGGCTTCTGCAGCACCAAACTTTTGTAAATATTGCAGCGGCTGAACCTGCTGCCGGTTATTTTGAGCCGCTGGCGTCTCGTGCTTTTGCAGTCTTAACCTTTATGTTCTCATGAACGATAGAGAGGCGTTTTGTACTAAAAATGGATGGACTCATGCCTGCCATGGGGACGTTTTACACAGGTCTTACATTCAACTATTTAAATCGCCCTTTAGCCAGAAATCATACAGACGTTATGATCACCATCCTAATTTGAATGTGTACAATTTTGCTGATGAAATAGCAATTAAACAAGCAGAGTTTCAATGCCACAATGATTATCTTCATCATTGTCGCAATTTCATGTGTTTCGTTCTCTAATGTATCATCTGATCACAGTGTACTAAATGAGTCTCAATAAGATTTCATACAAAAAATAAATAAATAAATAAAAAGGCTTAAACTGGCATGAAAACCAATTGCAATGGGAATGTGATAAATTATAAATCTTTTTTCCCCCAGAAACATGACAATATATAATATAGTTTGTGGATTATATTCTCAATAACTCATAAAAATAAAAAAAAAGACCTTTGAATTCATGGCAAACATCCAAGAGACGTGTATATATGATTTTATGTTAAATTAAATCATATTAACCTGCATTTTCAGTTGTATTAAGGTTCGTCAATGCATATGAATCTGAAATGGTTCAGGCTGTTGGCTGTTGATTCTTCGATGAGTTCTGCCTGTGCTGCATATGACTGAACAAAATAAACAAGATCTTCAAACAGATGGAGAAATATTTGCAAATTTTGATTAATGAAACAAAAATCTCTAAGATTTCTGTGCACTGCTCTCTGGAAGGAATCAAAGATCTTGTTTGTTTTCCATAACAAAGAAGCTCTTAATCCATAAAACAGAGAGCATTATGGGGATTAAATCTGTATCGTTTTAACTCGAACACCTAAAAGATGCCTTATGATCAAACGCGGGAGCCTTCAAACCTGTTAAAGTTGTTCTTTAATAACTTTAGCGTTCTGCAGGAGATGATGGGTTCAAGGTGACTTTATTTCATTACAAAAAAGCAAAAACCTGAGATGTCCTGTGGACTGAATCTGGACTGAACAGCTGATTTCAAAGAAATAGACCAAATTCACCGACTCTTTGACTTTTTCACAATGTATTACTTGATGCTTTTTGCTTTGTTTTTTTTTGTTGTTGTTGTTGCACGGAACAGAAGTTGGATTTATTTGTGTTTAGTTTCTCTCAGCAGGAGTCGCATGAAGCGTTTAAAAATGGAAACGAGTGAATCTTCCTTGTATCTGGAAGGACTTTCTACAGCTGTGAGAACCTCAGTAGCTATTAACAAAGACCCACCATAAGGCCTAGCAGCAGGAAAACTGCAAACCTTCTGATTCCCACGTCGCTCTGCAGCTGGTGATCATTGCAAACTCTGGTGGATCGCTTCAAACTCTGTCAGCAGCGAATCAGGGAACAGTTTCAGTGGTTCATTAACTTATCTGTAGACACCAGGAGAGCTGGTGGGAGTCCACAGCCCACACAAACACACACACGCATGCACGCACACACACAAACACACTCTCTCGCTCTTCTCCATTACGTTATATTTTCAGATAACACACAGACACATGCGGGCGGGCTGCAGACTCGGAGAGGGAGATGGGAAACAAACCCTGTCATCTGCCTCCGTGTGTGGGAAGATAAAAACCAACGCGCTTGGTTGTTCTCGCCGCCGCAGACAGAAAAGCACGCCATTTAGCAGTCTGCAAAGAGTCGAAGCGGCTCTCTCGGCAGAACTTAGCACCAAAGAGCCGGAGACGCTGACAAATTAACGGGCCCTTCAGGGATCTCAGCGGATCATCCTAATCACAATCCAGTTTAAGCCACCTGGCAGAGACAAGACCGTCAAGAACAATCACGCACACGTTTCCTTATGCACAGAAACCACATATTCATGTTGTATGTTTCTTTTTATGGTCATACTCTGTTGCATATTTCTTTAAATCTGACTAGACTATTTTAATAACGCCACGATTTTTTTTTTTCTTACGTCGTAAATGTGCCTTATTTTGCCTAAATCATTACCTTTTGTGAATTTCTATCTAGAATTTCTACCTTATTCTATTCTGTTTCTGTTCATTAAAAGCAGTGAGAGTCCAACCAAGCGGGGAAGTAATATCATTATCAGACAGAGTTAAAATGCATTGCCCCAGAAATGTTATATTCTATTAAATAATGCATCTAAGCTCTCCTTTCTGACTGGAACATTGCACAAATTATAGCTCAGGATATTGTGCAGCTCCACTACATGCAGAGACCCCAAACACTGAGCGCTGCTGCACCAGGCTGCCTGCTATATATAGATGGACCTTTGGCATACAACTAGAAAACTAAAAACACAAGAAGAAGTCAGTTCTATCCCAATACAACTTTTTTGCACTTCCGATACGATACTGATGTTCCAGCTTTGAGGAGCAGCCGATACCGACATTGACCCGATGCAATATTATTGCATCGCACAAACCATACGCGCTTTTATTAGTTATTTTGTAGTGTGGAAGTTTAGAAAGGGCTTGATGAAGCGATATCACTCCAACAGAACAATAGTCAACAACCAATAGGTGTGAGAACAACTGACTGATATTATTAATCAATTGTTTTGATGCAGGCCGTGATAATCCGATACTTTTTTTCATTTTTTTTTGTTTTTTTTTTACTGATATCGAACTGATTTGTGACATCAGTATAGGATCTGGAGTCAACGAGGCTTACATTGTACAAAGCTAATTTGACCAAAATTTGTTCCCTTTTTGCATGAATTTCTGTCCTTTAATCATCTGTTGAGTGCTACTAATCAGTACAAAAAATGTAATTAGATATTTTTATTTTTGCTATTTATTTGATTTGTCAAATTTAAGAACTCCAAACATTTTTAGTTTGTAAATGTGTCAATCAGAAGCGTGTTGGATGATCTCTGAGTTTCAAATCAACGCTAGAGGCTAATATTTTTGTTGCATGAATGGGGATGCATGTCTAATTCCTTTATTTCCTGTTGGATTGGAAAGTTTCTCCATGAATAAACTGCGGCACACGTAACTCTCTTTTTTTGTGTGTAGTTGCCTTGGCTTGACAAACAAAATATGAATCATCCAATCAGGAGAAGTAGACCTCAAAGGCAACTGTGCTCTGGTTTTGCAATTTCCTCTGCCTCGCTGCAAATCCACAAGTTCTTACATCGAACTCTCTCAGATTTCCTCCAGCTCATGGAGAACATCATCAATACAGCCTCTTATTATTATTTTTTGTATTATTATTTCTTACGCAAAACAAAACTGCCTCATATTTTCGGGGCATCGGCTTATCTTGGGGGTGGGTAAAATGAATACATAGCAATAATAATATTACTCAAGTAAAAAAAAAGAAAAAAGGTACAGTGCAGTAAAATTACTCATATAAATAATTTTTTTTCCAAAAAAGTTACCAACCTTTGAACATAGACAGCAACATTAGTAACCTACAGGCTACTTGTTAACAAGCTTAAGGTGCTGTATTGGTGTTAGTTACGAAGTACTTGGCATTTTGCTGTTTGGCTGCCATGATTCTAACACAAGCCCGAGTCGCTCTGCACAGCAGCAGCATTCCTCCTTTGCACGAGCGTCTTAACGCTCATGTCGCGTTTAAATTCGGCTCGGAAAAACACGTTGCGACTTGGATTAAACAGTTTTCACTGCTGGAAAAACTGTCAGAAGGCACATACTGTATATGGGAAGTGCAGAAGGCCCTACTGTTTTCAAATCGATGTAGAAATAAGAGAGAGTTGGCCAGTCTGAGGTAAAAACAACCTCAGTCAAGAGGGGGGGTGGGGCACGACTGACTCCGTAGGCGGGGCAACGCCCCCCAATGCCCGCCCATGCCGCCGCGCCTGGGAGCGTAAGGAACAACTCAAAAGATCTTTGCATGTCTGAAGCTCGACAACAGGAGATGCGTCTGTGCACAGGTGTGCGAGGAGAATACTCAGATCAGATAATGATCTGACCGTGTTTGAAACACCGAGCTGCACAGGGAGCAGGTGTCTTAACAGACTCATCTCTCTCTCTCTCTCTCATTTCCCTCCATGAGGAACTTTCAGCCTGAGGCCCTGACCTCGGTCGGCATCCTGCGGTTTGACTGGGTGGTTTTGTTCATCCGAAGAAGCGAAAGGCCACCAGCTCGTTTTTGCGAGTCGTCGCGCTATCTGAAGTTGATCAGAGCTCGGCAGTCAGCCCCGAAACAGAGCTGAAAAGCTCCATTAACGCAGAACAGAGCAGATCCATTAGAGCTCGTTCCTGTCGCTAATGAGCAGCTGCAGCTGCAGGCCTCAAAACTGATCGCAAAGATTAACAAAGACCCTCAGAGTCACTCATTTAAGCCAGACTGACACACACTGAAAGCCTGTTCTTCACTCAGGTAATGATTAGTTCTCGTTTGACGGCGAAACTGCTGAACCCAGCCTTGAACAGTCTGACATAGAACAGCTTTGAAACTTGCTGAAAGCACAGAACCGCCAGTCACCGGTGTGCAAAACCAGCAGAGAGAACAGAACTGTTAAAAAAAAACTAAAAAAAACCAGTGAGAGAGTCTATCCTCTGGTCGTACACTCTTATGAAATCCATCGTGTTCAACCCAGGCTTAAAGCTAGCTGAGAAATAACAAAAAAACTCCCTGTGTTTACACCAAGATTTACACTTCCTGCAAAAGCACAAAATCTTACAAAGTTTAGTGGAGTTTCTAGCACAAAATATCTTAGTACAATTGTAATTAAGACAAAACTAACTTACAAGTAACTTTTTTGGCAAGATGCAAGCTTGTTTACAGTCAGTAATTTCTGAATACTGATAAAAAGTACTAATTCCACTGGCAGCTTGTTTCACCTATAACATAGGAAACTTGTCCTGTTATAAGACCAAACTGCTGGTGCAACTCAGAACTTTATTTATTAATATTAAGTAATTATTCACTAAAAACAAGCCACACAAACAAGCAGAAAAGTTGCTTGTAAGTTAGTTTGTGTCTTATTTTAAGAGCATCAAGAATAACTTGGTAAGACTTTGTTCTGTTTCAGTGTACTGCACGATGTTCTGTTAACTTCCTGTTGCATGCAGAACTTTCGACACTTTCAACAGAAGCTGAAACCCAGCCGATAGCACACATCGAGTTCTACAAGGTTTTCTGGAGCTGTTGAAGGAGGTTCTGGTTCTAACCCTCTGCTACAGCCAATGTGGAAACAGAAAGTTCCCCCCATTGCGTCAGAACCTGCAGGAGGAAGTGAAGGACCTACTGTGGGCTCTTGGGGTAGAACGGCAGCGTGACGTGGCACAGCTCGCTGATGTCGAAGGCTGTGGGTTCGGCGGAGATGGCCTGCCTCTTGCTGCGCTGCTGGTCCGCCGGCAGCGCCAGGTTCTTGTGCTGGGCCTGGACCTGCTGGGCCGTGGCGGGCCGGATCACCGAGCGGTACTTGTCCAGCTCGTTCTGCAGCCTCTGGATCAGCTCGTCCTTCTGGTCCAGCTCCAGCTCCAGCTCGTCGATCAGGGCGTCGCGCTGCCGCAGCTCCTCGATCTTCTCCTGCAGAGCGTACTGCAGGTCACGCAGCGTTCCCATGGGTCCCCTCAGCCGGTCCCGGCAGGACGTCGGGTCCGAGTCTCAACGTCCGCCGCAGCCTGACCACTTTGGGATCTCCAGGTTCCCGGGAGAAGTCTCTGCGTTCCTCGTTTCGCTTGAAACCGTTGGCCTGCCAGGTCTTGTTGTGGCTCTGCCTGAGTTTTAGGATTCAGTTGTTGTGTGGGAACTCCTCTGTGTAAAAATCTCTTCCAGATTTTCCCCAAGAACATCCAGAGGACAAAGGACCTTCAGGAACTTCCCAAATGTTTCTTTTGGCTTAAAACCTTTGAAACTCCAGAGTTCGTTACCCTTTACACCAGCTACATCTTTTTAAAAGTCTTAAACAACATTTTTCTATGTCTTTTTCGCTTGTCCGGGTACATGTGTTTTCTCTTGGTCCAAATCCATTTAATTATCAGACATTGTAGAAATTGCTGTAGGTTTTCTGCCTGAGTGCCTTCAGGCAGTTCCCAAAGTTTCCCTTGTCTATATATATATATATATATATTTTTAGTAACTACATATCTGAGAACGTTTGAAGGAGGAACAAACAAAAAGTGGATCAATCCCACAATCTGAATGCTTACATAGTTTTTGTGGTGCTTTGAGGTTGGGTGATGAACAGTGATTCACACAGGGAAAAACTCCGAAAAGCAGATTAAATAATAGCAGACGCTCCTGTGGGTCAGGCTTGATTACATCCAATCAAAACAAACCGCATGATTTAAAAAAAAAAAAAATTGGATGCATGATTCCTCTGGATATATGAAATGGGAAAAAAAAAAAAAAAAAAAAAAAAAAACTGAAGTCGTGAGGAGAAATCCAGCGTACAACTAACACAAAGTTTGCAATCAGTCTGGGAGAAGGAGAATCCCACAGAAGGGCTGCTCCGGGTTTATGTCCGCTGGAATATTTTACTGCGGAGAATAAGGAGCCAAAACGTCCGCCAGTTGGATTAAAGTGTGAAAACGGAGGCGCGGGGATCCAGCAGCGCACACTTTATTCCCGACACACACACACACACCCCCACGCACACCCACACACGCACACACACACATAAAGAAAGAAGGAAAAAGATGCGCTCTAGTCCCACCTGGAAACAAGAGGCAGGAGGAAGCCAAGGGAAGACACGGCGGAAAACAGGAGCTGCAGAGTCCGGAGCGCTGATCCACTTCCAGTGTGAATAGTTTAATCCGAAACAGTTGGCGCTTAAGTGGAGGTCGAGGCGGAAAGAGAGAGAGAGAGAGAGAGAGAGAGACAGTCTGCCTGCCTCCGCTCCTTTTCGTCACCTGTCCTCCTCATCTTCATCACCTGTCTTCCTACTGCGGCTCCTCGCCTCGTGCTGCTTCAGTTAAAGTTTTCTAGGTACAGACGGGGGGAACTACCTAAATGTTCACCTTAAACCAACCAAAAAATGTGTATGTATTTATTTTTGCAGGAATAAGCCGTGGCCACAAAGGATGGATGTTCAGTAAAACCGATGAGATGATGGCTTTCACTTATAAAGCTTCTAGAGGTGCGTTCATGTGGAAATTTAAAATGGATACAAACCAATGAACGACGCCCTTTTTCAAACTTATGAGACTTTAGGAAAAGTAAAAAAAATATATGTTCTAACTAAAGTGTAAATTTGACAGTTTTTTTTTTTTCATGTGAAATAAAAACAGGAGGTATAATAAACAACAATAATAATAGTAATAATAATAATAATAGTAATAATAATAATAATAATAAAGCAGAGCCCGGTTTACATTTAAAGCCTGATTCCTCCCTTAAATCTGCTCTGAACAGCATTAGAGGGTCAAATAAATGTGTTGGACCGCAGATAAGGACGGGTCCAGTTTAGACCAGAACTGTGAGTCTGGTCCGTTCTCTCTATTTATATAAACCTTCTGTGTTGGCATCAGTGTTTGTCCTGCTGTGTTCAAACTGCCAGCATGTTCCTGCAGCTGCTGAAGAGATATTTGAGGAAATGACAGCGAATGCATCCCAGAACAGACATTATCATTTTTTGATTATTTTTGCTGCTGGGGATCATATTTCATAATCTTCTGGTCAAAATAGAGGCATCGCAGACGGATACAAGACTTTGTAATCGGTGCCCGCCCTCTTCTGGAGACTTACTGTCATTGCAACCAGGAGACAAAAACTGGAAGAACTTTTTCAAAAATTATTATTAATATTATTGTTTCAAATTGAACCTGTTTTCTCCTCCCCAAATCCTGTGTTTATCAGAAATTTAATTAAACTAATAATTTACAGTTTTAGTGTGACTTTTAAATTAGCTTAAAAGTCATTTAAAAGTCACAATGACTTTTAAATTAGCTTAAAAGTCATTGTCTTGGATTGTGGAAATAAACCAGTCTGCAACATGCAAACTCCGGTCGCAATTTAAACCTGTCGCTTTAACTGCGTCAAAACCAGCTAAAATCGCATAAATCTGTGTGTGCTTCACACATTCGGACGATATGGGACGCTGCAGAAAAAAGTGATTTATTTTTTATTTTTGATAGGGATCTGCAAGCTATAATCCAAAGAGTCATTCCTCTTCAGTCCAGGTAAATAAAACTTGTTAAAAGTTGCTAATGTTAAAAGACCTTTGGAAAAGACAACTAACACATTTTTTTTATATATATAAATATCTTAAATAAAAAATGTGATACCTTTTGTAAAGAGTGAAAATCTGTAGGTTTAAATAGGTCGAATATTGAAAAAAATTGCCTAAGAAGAACTAACCAGGGTTTTCTTCTTTGTGTTTTGCTGCCATCTGTGGGCTGCTTTGTAGTAAAGTGTTAAGAAAGTGTGTTTTTCTCAAATTAACATGTCTGCTATGGGGGAATTTTCCTGCCATAATCCTTTTAGCAGGTGAGCCCCTGTGGCTATTATTGATTGTAGTAACCGGCGCCACCCTCTGGATGTAGGGAGAAACCACGACGTCAGCTTTCTGCTTCGTAAACATCCGCCAGCAGTGTGCCACTGATCACAAACAGCCTCTGATCTTAGGCAGGAGTTTGTTCACCCAACCAACTCCCTCCCTCTGGGAGGAATCAAAAGCCCCCAGTACAACACTTTCTTTCTATTGGCTGAGAGGTTGCCAGCCGACTGTGCCAAAAGCCGTTTTCAACAGCGAACAGAGAGTCTGAGGAGAGACTAAGTCTGGGCGCGAGGAGAAGTTTTGAGTACAATCATTACGAGTTTTGAGAAGAAGACTTGAAGTTCTGCTTTCAAAATAAAAATGTAAGCAAAAGTATTCAAAGATTTGAGAACAAAAGACATGAAATCCTGCTTTCAGACTGAAAATGTGTGCTCTTGGATTATGGCAGAAATATTCCTCCAAAGTCTTCTGAATGGGCAAGGCGGGGGAAAGTTAAGGTTAAGGTTGATTCACATCATGTGTCAACATGTCATTTTTCTCAGCATTTTAGAAATGACATGTATTTTAAAGCTTACGTGAACATCCACATTTTCTGAAGAAATCAGTTTGTATAACACTGCTTCAAAGGAAGCAAAGTCCCTTGTCACTGACTGACTCTTCAATTGCTTAATTTTATTCTTTTCTTTTTCTGCAGCTCATTTCTTTATTTTACACCTTTATCTGATCACAAATAAGAATAAATGATCAAAATTAATTATTAAGACACGAAAAACGAGTGATGGAGCCAAAAAATGCTTAAAGCTAACATATTTGTCCCACATTGTGTTATTCTGATATGATATAGTCGGTGGTAGGGATAGGTTGACTCCATTAGGAAAGCAATATCAATAGTCATATCAATACTTTTGATCAGAAAGATTTTCGGAGCCCAATCAAGATGATTCTCACAACATCTGTAAGCAGCTGGAGAGCCCTCTGATCCAGATCCTGTCGGTCAAAGGCCTCTTGATGCTCACACACACACACACACACACACGCACCCCTGCACGCACACACACACACACGCACGCATACACGCATACACATACACGCACACAGACACACACAGGACTCCCTTAGTGTGTCCACAGATAGCAGCAAGTTAAACATTAACAACCTGCAGCTTGTAAAGCTAACACTAGGACAGTGAACCTTTGGAGTTTGATATGATGTGATCACACACACACATACACACACACGCAATCTCTCGCATGGGGCTCTGGCAACACACTCACGCTCAGAATGACACAGCTCTGATCGGAGGGAGGTGATCTCTGAAATTGCTCAGGTGAGTTAAGATTTTTTACTCCAAAAGATTGGTCCGAACGCATCAAAACTTGGGGGAGAGAGAGAGAGATATAGCGGATGTGAAGTAAGTGTCGCTCGCCCTCTCTTTTTCCCCTCTGTGTGTTGAGGCTGAAGGCTGCAAACTGAGCAAACAGGCCGAGTTTGTGGCGAGTAGAGTGTCGTCCAGCAGCTGCTGGGCCTCCTTCTGCTAGTGAAAGTGCTTCTGTTGACGTTTTCAGACCAGTTAAATGTCCTTACTCAGGCGTACAACTGGGAGCTCTGGTCAGTGGTTCAATCAGAGATAATCTAGACAAATCCAACAAAAGATGAATCCTATTACCATTCTCATTTTTTTTTTTTTTTTTTGCATAATGCTTTACTTCCACACACTCTCTGTGAGAGTCCAGAGGAGGGAAGTTGTGTTAACACTTAACGTTAAATCTCATTTAATGTACATAAAATATTTTGCGAAAAGAACAGTTTTGTACTGGATCCTGAAAGTCCTGATTAAACTCAGACGGATCATCAATCAGCAGCAGGATCTGCTGCAGCTCCTAAACCGTGGTCCTGCGTTATAAATGACGTAATGCAGATGACACATATGATGCAATTTTAACATCAGTTTAATTACACTTTTGATTCAATCATTTTTCTTGTTGTAGTGTTATGTGGAGGTACATTATTTAAATCATTTTCCCACACAGAGACACATCCTCACTGGGCATGTGCAGTTAATCAGACAGTTCATTTATGACACTCTGACTCATAGCATGAAACATGTCATGATATTATAGGAAGAAAAGATGTTTCAATTAAAATATAAATTTAAACTGTGTGACATTTTGTCATATTATTTTGAAAAAATGTTTTAAAAAATTTAAATGTAAAAAAGACAGATATTTTTATTATTTTTTGAAATTATGTCTATTAAAGCACTTTTCAAATATTATTAAATTACTTTTTTTTTCCCGTATCTATTAATGTATATTTTTACCTAAAGAAAATTAGATTCAAGTGGTTCAGTTGCTGTCCTTATTAGTGTATTACTAAAATCTAAATCTATTTCAGCCCCAAATATTTTCAAGTAAATTTAATACTGATTAAACCAACTGTTCCGGACAATTACTGCCACCTGCTGGCCGCGGATGAGATGACAACCAGCCTGTTGCCAACAACATGCGGTTCCAGCACAATGAACTGCTCCACAATTGATTTCTCCTCATTAAGCCGTAAAGTTTTACATGCAAACACTTTAGTATTTTGAATTTTTTTTTTTCCCCCACCCCCTTAGAAAACCAGGAGGGATTTAATCAGCACATCTCAGTTTTCCTGTTAGCTTGATTTATTAAAACATTCTTACAGAAAGTGTTCATATTACGAACAGTCAGAATTCAAACACGGCAAATAATTACAGGTGATGGGATTAGCGTTGCCTCTTTACGTAAAATGAGATCATCTTCTGTCAGAATTTTATTTCATTTGTACATTTTAGTGTAGGTAAAAGTGAGTGACCTGTGCTAATTCAAAATTAAATTAGATTAAAGAATGACAACATTCTAGACTTTAAAAAAACAAACTCTTTAGATCTTTCGGTATTGTGTTCTTCAACAGTCACTATGTCGCATTGCAACTTGAACAGGGTGTTCTTATGCCTGAGTATTGGAGTATATATGATGTGTCACGTGATAGAGATGTTTCTTAATGGAGGAGATGGAGCCTGAACAATAGATATTCATAACCATCATGATGTATCCGCAGGACGACAGAGGCATTCATTTCACAGATCATGAACTCAGACGCGGAGCAGAAGCTGTTTTCAATGAGGAAGTCGCTCCACGTGGAAATAAAGGAGCAGCGAGCCCCTTTCTGCCCAAACCAGACGTCTTGATTAGCGTTAGTTTCTGACGAGTCAATGCAGGCGGATCGTCACGGCTGCAGGCAGAGGGGCAAAAGTTGAAGCCGATAGAGTGATTGATCAAAGATCAGTCATGATCTGAGCTCCAATATCTGATTACGTAAAACTGAATGAAGACATGAAATGTGCCCTAATTATTTTTATTAGTTTTGCCTTTTAGTCAGTGTGTCCAGAAGATGCTTATTGATAAATGCTGAGCAGATTAGTTTGAGCTAAAAAGCCACTATGTCTTCTGAGAGTTCTTCGCTATGGCGGCCATGTTGGGACGGCGTCGGACTATGATTACTACCTGGATTTCTGACATCCGGAGAGCATTCCGATTGATTTATCTGACTCAGATGGAAAGCTTTTTGTTCATCCTCGTTCTTGGAAATGGAGTCAGCAGTTTGAAGACAATCTGGTTCCTGAGTTTAGCCGAACTGTTTGGAGCCCCACCAGCAAGAACAGCTGATGATTGAATGTTTAAGGAAAAAAAATATTCAATTCTGGCCGGCATGAAGTTTGAAGAATACCTGCAGAAGTTTTCCTTGAGCTAAACTGCCGGAAAGTGTGAACAGATTCATTTGGTATTCGGGAGCAAAAGCGTAAAGCAGATTCTTGGAGCTTACTGAACACATTAAATGTAGTCATTTGATCTCTCTTCTCTACTCTGTTCCATCTCTATTTCATTTCATGAAATTATTCCAATCGGTTTTCTGACAAGGATACAAGAATTCCTTCAAAGTCTGGAACACATTTGACCATTTTTACATGAGATAGTGACATCCTGTGTTGATTGATTTAAAAGTTCCTCAGGATGTACCAAAACAAAACAAATGAAGAAAGAAAAAAAAGAAAGTCACACAAGCATTATGCTTTTATTGTGTAAATGTCATAAAAGCTTTTATTACGTAAATGTAATAAAGGCATCATAACATCCCAGGTCTTTATAATGTGACCTGGAGTGTTTTGGTTCTGGTTATACGAGCTGAGGGTTTTCACGGCGGGAGGCCTTCCGTCTTGTTTGGGACGCTATTTGCTGAATAAATTCAACGAAAGCTCGACCTGATGTCGGCTGTGGCAGGTTTCCGCCCTGCGGGACGGTGAGACGGACTGTCAGGCTGTCCACTGTCTCTGTTAATGATCAGCCGGCAGACCTTGACCTCCCCGCCGCTCATATCTGCCACTCAGATTGGGAAAAACAAGGCGAGGAGGTGCAGGCCTGTGAGTACATGATGTCTCAGCAGGGACATGAGTTGATCCAACAGAGGGCTGCAGGCGGATCTACCAAATATGACTGAGACAAAGAAGAAAAGAGAAGGAACAAACAGCGGATCTAATGATTTATTCAATTTCAGCGTTCAGTGGTCTTTGATAGGAATCAATATGTCACATTGTGGGCACAAATTGCTCACTATTTTTTAAAAAGTCACATTTAGGACTGGACTTTGGCTCAGCCATTTTAAAACACACATTTTCCCCTCATATCAAGTCATTCTGTTCCTAATTTGAACTAATTTGAATATATCCTGGGACTAAAACATTTAAGCTTTCAGCTTTCTAGCACACAACTGGAAGTTTTGTCACAACTTTCGTTGGTTTTGTAATTGATTCAACTTGACACCAAACTCATGTTCATTGGAAGCAAACTAATCCCACAGCATGATGCTGCGCCACCATTTCTCATAGCGGCCATTGTGAAGTATCTAGCCTCCTCCAAAGCTGCTGTTGACCTCTTGACCAGTTCCCGTTTCCTCTATTCATTAGTTTTACATAAATGTCCACTTTTAATAAAGTCATGGTTGTTAAAAAAAAAAAAAAAAAAAGAAAGAGTCAAGAAAATTCAACCAAGACACTAGAACCTTTTTAGGATAGTCAAATTTGCAAAAGTGGATAGCAGGTATGAACTGAAGAAATCCAAAAGTCGAAAATGAGTCATTAGTTAGAGAACATCAGCAGTGTCGTGTTTAATAATAGCTTAGTGCAGCTTTTGAAAAATACATATATTTTTCTATAATTAGAACGGTTTCTTTTCTGCTTAATTTCTCTGTATTTATTTTACATTGAATATGGGAAAACTCTTAATATGAATCAGTTTTATTTTTTTATATGAAACAAACTATATGGTAAAGTGTTTGCAAAAGCGCATCTCGGCCAGGAGCAGGTTCAGATGATTAAGGATTCCTGGAAAGTTATTCGAGACGATATTGCAAGCTTTTCTGTATAAACTCATTTAGCTGCGGCTGCAAATGCTACTTTTTTTGGTCAGGAATACATTCCTTCTCAAGCTGCAGGAATCTGCAGGCTCTGGAGAAGTTAGGATGTTTGGAAAGATGTTTCTGTTAAGTTCACCTTTAGGGGGAACAGACTGTCTGGAGAAGAAACATCTAAATGGGTTTAGAAAAGTTAGATTTGTGAAATCTGAACACACTGGTACAAAGAACAAATGTAAGTCATTCAATAGTTTGTGAGGGTAAGACAGGATCCAGCAAATAAATGTAAAAACGCTTTTAGTGTGGTTTAAAGAGTTTCAATAAAACTAATACAGGTTACTCTTCGCAACCATCATCACAGACAGCCTGAACGTGGTTCTGTGACCCACCTAAACTCTCACTGACCACCAGAACATCAGAACTGAAACCTGCTTTATGTCTGTTTCTGCAGTGAGCACCCCTAATTTACCTGATTCACAACCTGCTGTTAATCACACCCAATGGAATCCAATCAGAAGGGAAGTGGGGACGGACTGGCGGGGACGCAGAAAGAGGCCTCTCTTCGGGCGCTCACCCAACGAACCGGATACCAGCTGAGACAGGTAAGGACGGAACCTGAGTGCCGAGGGGAGTTCTCCCCATGCTGCTGCTCCTCATTTTGGGTTCTGTTCTTCAGGAGAACGGTCAGCGGCGGTACGGTGGCCCACCGCCTGACTGGGACGGACCACCGCCTGAGAGAGGTAGTGAGATCTTTGTGGGGAAACTCCCGAGAGATCTGTTTGAGGATGAACTGGTTCCATTGTGTGAGAAGGTGAGGCATTAGGGAATAATTTGAGGAATATGTTCCTTGATGTCACTTTTTTGCTTTTTTTAATCTTCTGGCATTCTCTGCCCCTGTCATCAGTTTGGTAAGATCTACGAGGTGAGGATGATGATGGACTTCAACGGGAACAATAGAGGTTACGCCTTTGTCACGTTCACCAACAAACAGGAAGCCAGGACAGCCATGAAGCAGCTTAACAACTACGAGATCAGGTCAGAGCGGCTCTTCACCTGCAGCGACATCCTTTGCAATTATCCGTTTTAAACACCCATCTTCATTTAAAACTACCTTATTGCTAGCACATAACTCTAACCCTAAAAACTCTGAGCCAACCATCCATCTAGTCCACGTAAATTGTTATCAGTTTATGTGTCACCAACCAGAGTAACTATACTATCAATTGACCAAACACTTGACATTTTATGTCACCAGACCAATTCACATTCACATTAGTTCCTCAATTGATCATGAAACAGTTTCACCAGCACTGGGTCAAAGAAAACTGTTTCATGAATAGTCCAAGACCTTAACTGCCTTCTTCTATAGACTGCTGCTTTATTTTTCTAAGTACAGAGAGGTGTCATCTGCATAGATCAGAATACTGGTTTAAATTGACATTCCTACAATGGTTTTCTCTCCATCCCCCAGGAACGGCCGCCTGCTCGGTGTCTGTGCCAGCGTGGACAACTGCCGTCTGTTTGTCGGGGGCATTCCCAAAACCAAGAAGCACGACGAGATTCTAGTGGAGATGCGAAAGGTCACGGATGGCGTTGTGGACGTCATCGTGTACCCCAGCGCCGCAGACAAATCCAAGAACCGAGGCTTTGCCTTCGTCGAGTACGAGAGCCACCGGGCAGCTGCCATGGCCAGACGCAAACTCCTGCCAGGTAGAGACCGTAACCTCTGGAGAGCCATGCAGTTTCTTGGGCCAGTTTTGTCTCAAAATTACTAGAGATGTTTCAAATCGGTGTGCTTTCAATTTCGAGATGCTGAAAATATGCAGGTTGATCTCACACGAGAGAAGTGAACACATACATCTTGCAAAGCTGATAACAAACCTTAATATCACCAAGAGAACATCATAAAAACAGTCAAAGTCTTCAGCTGTCCAAGTGTCAGCCAATCAAAGGTTCTCATGATAAGAAAGCAGATATTGAATATGGGCTTTTAGCAGCAGAATCGTCACTATTTCCAGTGTTTTTCTGTAAAATCATAGAAACATCCATTTTGACAATCTTGGTCCACATCCAGCTCTAAACATAATCTAAACGTAATCTAAACTACACGTGTTATCAAACCTCCAGGTCGGATCCAGTTGTGGGGTCATCCCATCGCGGTGGACTGGGCGGAACCTGAGGTGGAGGTTGATGAGGATACCATGGCAACCGTAAAGATTCTGTATGTGAGGAACCTGATGTTGCAGACCACTGAAGAAACCATTGAGAGGGAATTTAACAACCTGAAACCAGGTATGAGCAAACTCTGTGCTTTCAGATTGTCCTTAAATGCAGCTGACAAGATCCTCTTAAAGTCTCATCTGTTTGTTTCAAGCTTCTAACACAGTCAGGTTAGTCTACAAAACTTTACTGACAAAAAATAATTGCTAAAAGCAATTTTTTATTATTATTTATTCAGTCCAAAAGCTGACAGAAAGCTGGAAAACTCCACACAAAACATATTTTGCCTGGTAACAAAATATATAAAAATTTGATTGGATCATTCAGGAACAAACGTTTTAATAGAACAGAGTGAAAATAAACTTTCAAAGTCTAGTAAAAAGATGTAAAGATCAACCAAAAAATGTATTTAAAATTTCAAACCAAAATCTTAAAACTTTATTAAAGCATCGACATGTTTTGTATTTAGAAAATAAGCAATTAATTAGGGTTATTAATCATTATTACCATAAACTCATATGATTATTGAAGATATTTCTCTCTTTTTTGTGATATGTGGGTTTCTTTGCATTATAGATACTGTATGTTGAATGGGTGGAACTCCAGGATAGTAAAAAGTGTTAAAATGAGAAACAGCAAAGGCGTTGTTGCGTTTCAGGTGCAGTGGAGCGAGTGAAGAAGATCAGAGACTACGCCTTCGTGCATTTTAGTCAGCGAGAGGACGCCATTCACGCCATGAACGCGCTCAACGGGAAGGTCAGCTCTGTCCTCATGTCTCTGCGGTTTGCATGTATATCCCAAAACTTCTGAGGGAAAAAATATATATATGTTCTGCAAAATAAAAACTCCTCTCTGCGCCTGCAGGTGATGGACGGCTCTCCTATCGAGGTGACTCTGGCCAAGCCGGTGGATAAGGACAGCTATGTCCGGTACACCAGAGGAACTGGAGGAAGAGGAGCCTCGGTTCTGCAGACCGATTACACGGCCTACACTCTGGGACAGGTGGGACTGAGAACTCTTAGCTCCTAACCTGACTACTGAAAAGGATTTGTAATATCCAAACAGACATTCTTATAAATTAGGCATATTCAGGAAGGAATTTGAGCCTTGAACTGAATCTACAGTAAATATATTTAAATGAGAACCAACTTGGAGTGTGTGCATCAATATCCCGAATAACAACAGGAACTTACCTTGCAGCACAAAACTGCTGACATTTACCAAACTTTAGCGCTGTGTATTATGATGTTTTCCATTGTCGTTATTGTAGCTTTCTCAGGTTTTAATGCATCTATGTGATACAGTTATGGAAAATTTCTGTCAGGGCAGTTAATACCTCATGGGATAAATCCAGACTTATACAGAAATCATATTATAAATCAAAGGTGTACGCAGCAAGAGATTTAGAGAAACAAATTGTTTCGATAAGTAGTAAAATAATTATAACACAACAATTTGTTTTTTTTTTTGTTTGTTTTATTTTGTTTTGTTCGTTATCTAGCTTATGAAAATCCCTTCGTTGGAAAGTCGAGTGGGAACATCGTGACCATGAAAGCCATAAACCAGACTGAGTTGAACCTGAACCTGATTCACGGATAAACAGGAGATAAGGAGCTGATAATGAGCTGAACTCTGAGTTCCCAGAGACTCTCTGTGTTACTGTTCCGCAATGTTATCAAGATTGACAAAAAATAAATAAATAAATCAATAAAAAAATTTAAAAAATCATAGGATGTCAAATGACTTCATCCAGTGGCCAGTTTGGACCCAGGATCAGGAACTAAAACATTTAGAACAGGAAGACATTTTTAGCGATACTTTTGTTTACCAGAGTTTTCCAGAGCAGTAGGGGGCGCAAAACAAATTTTGTTTCTGGGTGCCGCTAGTGTTATAAGTTGCTGCAAAGAACCCAAAAATATAAAGTAAACCGAGTACAACAAAATCCAAAGTAATTCAAGTTAGCTCCAACAATAGACATCTTAATATAAAAGGCAAACTTTCTCTCCTGCCTCCGTTTCTCGCAGGTGTACGATCCCACTACGGCGTACCTTGGTGCTCCCGTGTTTTATGCCCCCCAGGCCTACACTGCCATTCCGGGTCAGTTCCGCTTCCCAGCAACCAAAGCTCACGTGGGAGGAAGAGGTCTGATCAGGACGCCGTCGGTCAGAGGTGAGGACGCTCTCTCTGTTCACATGAACTGGAGAACATGATGGAGGCAGATCTGCTATCAGATCTTGATTTGACAGCAGAAGCTGCTTAATCTGATGCTGAAGCTCCGCCCCTCCACACAGACTGTCCAATCGCAACTCAGTTGCTGTTACAGATAAATAGGATTTAACTTCAAACATGTCTCTTTATTTGCTTTGAGTTGCACCTGTGGCAGGTGTGATGCGGAGGGGTGGATCTTCCTGAATCATGTGGATGTAATGAACGTGGTTTAAAAATCAGAGTATTGTATGGTAGGAATCTTGTGAGATCCTCTGAATCAGCTGAGGTTTGTTCAAAAATTCACCAGAAATCACTTAGCTGTTACCTTTGTTATCAGTCTTTGTTGTGATTTTTTAATAGTTTGATTCTTCTTCCCTGCTGATTTCCGGTGATTTGATTGATTTACTGCCTCTCCGATCTCCTGTAGAAATTTACATGACTGTACCTGTAGGGGCGGCGGGGGTACGAGGGCTGGGTGGGCGGGGCTACTTGGCCTACGCAGCCGGTGGCGGAGCCATGGGACGAGGGGGTGGAAGCAGCGCCTCCTACGGGCTGAAGGGGGACAAGCAGGCCGAGGAAAAGCTGTACGACCTGCTGCCCGGGATGGAGCTGACACCGATGAACCCGGCCGCCATGAGCCTCAAGGGCACCGGCATCAAACCACCGACTCAGGTAATGGGACACATTCAACATATTTCGACTTTTTCAAGAATAACGGAGAGAAACGTTTCTAATGTCTACATGATTTCTCAACTGGAAGCCTTTGGCTCTTCATTCTCAAAAGAGCATAAAAATCTGCGACTATGTGGAACTTGGAAGTTCTTCTCCCCAAGGTGAACACCTCCAACCTGTCTGTGCTCCCGTCAGGTTCTGGAAGAGCTGTGTCAGAAGAACAACTGGGGTCAGCCCGTCTATCAGCTCCACTCGGCCATCAGTCCGGACCAGCGGCAGCTGTTTCTCTACAAGATCACCATCCCAGCTCTGGCCACACAGTACCCCAACGTGTGAGTACAGGCAGCTCCACTAGAGCAGCAACCCAGACTTCTGCACCATTTAATGAATCTACAGGGTAGCAAAGCATCAGGTGGGGAAACCTTTCAGCTGATGGACGAAGTATAAGATAAGAAGACTGTTTCTGTACTTCTTTGTAAGTCGTGGGATTTCCATGATTTATTTTCTTTTTGCCACATGAGTAAAGGCATTGCAATGCTGTTGATTGATAACTGGAGATGAAATGAATCTAATGGCAGGAAGTGGACAGGTTAAACTGAAAATGTCTGGTGAAGACCCCCATCATCTGAATAGATAAATGCTTCTTCTTGGTCGAGAGTCACTGCTGCCTGTGAAAACAGTGGGTTTCGTACCAGAGTTTAATCCTTTAGTAACTGCTGATTGGGTTATAGGAGTTTGTATCTCTAGTGATCATGGAGGAGACTTGAGGAACGATGGTGGCAACAATGGTAGGAGTTCATCCCCTAATTTGGTTCGACATATTTCATTTCGAACCAAATGAAACATGGTAAGAGAGGGCTTACCATTTACCATTTAAAACTGAACTATAAAATTAGATAAAATTAGTCTGTATTTGAATTTAATTGAAACTCATTCTAATTTTTTTTTTTTTTCAGAATGCTAAAAAGTGGACAGAAAATAACGCTAACTTATAATTTAAACTTAAATAATGGGTTAGTTTTGTCCACTTTCGGCTCAACTGTGTTTGTGCTCCTCTCTGCAGGCATCCCTTCACCCCTGCAAAACTGTGTGCGTCTGTGGAAGAAGCCAAGGTCCACGCGGCCGAATACACCCTGCAGACGCTCGGCCTGCAGACGGAGGGCGCTGCTGACGCTGGCTGCGCCACTGCAGCTGCCGTGGCCTCGGTAGCCTTCCCAGGTATGTGAAGGTCCGTACCCAAGTCCGACTAACTTCTCACTCCTCGCTAAGGCAGCGACAGAACCCACTTTACTCTCAGCGTGTAACCAGAACCAGATCACACGTGTGGTGACAAAAAAGGACCACGTGTGAACCAGCAGGGCTTGATAATAATAAGGTGTCTTTTCCTTCGTGTCTACCTGCAGGCTACACTCTGGCGAGCCCGGGGTCATCGGGCGTGGCCTCCCAGCTGAAGCAGGCCGTTTCTCTGGGTCAGGACCTAACTGCCTATGCCACTTACGAGGGCTACCCCGCATTCGCCGTGGCGGCTCGCCACACTGACGGATACGGCGTTTTCTAAAGCTGCTGTTTCCGGGCGCTGAGTTAAACCGCGGAGCTGCATTCGCGCCACACTGCTTCGCTCACCCACAAAGGTCGAGTCAGTTTGGAAACACCAAACACTGTGACATGACAAGAAGTCAAATCTGATTGCATCTTTGCTAAAACCAAAAGTGGATTGGTGTGAATGCGGCATTCTGTTGTCATCAAACGGGAGGAGATTTAAACTTCTTTTAGTTGGAAACCGGTTCAGTCTCATCCCAGATCGCTAGCTGCTGCTGAAAACCTGATCAGACTCGCCAGTCGCTTCAAAGCAAACTCTTCGTCTGTCGCCTGTTTCTGCTCCTCGTTTAATCCGAATTATCCACTCATCCACAGTTTGGTTTGTGATGCTGAAAACTGCCTCTGATTGGCTGATTCGCCTTTTCTGGTTAGGTGTACAGTGTGGCTTATCTCTAACCAAGACATGTGCTTTCTGAGTCTCTTCTACTGGTGATTGCAGTGGCTTTTGGGTTGCTAACTTTAGCTTTTTGTAAAAGCTAGAGTTAGCAACCCAATTTTTCTTTGCCTTAAAATCTGACCCAATTCTATACATTTGACGCAAATAAAATAAATTAAAAAGAAGGTAGTAAACTCTTAATTAGCGGTGCTTATTCTTACTTTTCATTTCCGTAAAACTCACAGCGATGTCCTGATTTTAAATTGAAGCCATCTTTTTTCTGTTCAGCTTTTAGAAAAAGCTCTCAAACCAAGACATTAGATTTAGGAAGCTCCTCCTGCTGTGCCGCTGATGATGATAGTCATGATGATGATGATGATTATATCTCATTGGAGGTGTTTTTTATTTTATATTTTTTTATTTTGTATACCTTTTTTTTTTTTTGACTCAGCCTCCTATAGCTGCTGATTGGATGTCCAATACAACCAATCAGCACCCACAGGATGTGAACGATATCTGTCACTGTAGGTGCTGCCATGGTTACAGGTTAGGCATAACCATGGCAACCTCCTGTGCAGAGGGAGGAGCTGAAGTAACATAAAAAGAGTGTTAGACAGAGATTAACAATTGTATTTATAAAAAAAATCGACACAAAGTAACTCTGCCCTGTTTTGTACAAGTTTGTCAGAGCTTTTTAAAAGCAGACCTCTCATTTGTGTTGTCTTCTGTTCAGCAGGTTTGTTTTCGCCAAGCGTAAAAACGCCCGGGCACCTTATTCGGATCAAGTTTGTTGTTTCATTTCTGATATTGTTTTCCAGCGTTCGTATTTTCACACTGAGCTTTTTCTTTTCCTTCCGTTAGTCTGTTGCATTCGTTAAAGCTCGCCTCCCTCTCTGGATCCTTAAAAGCCAGGAGTTGTCTTTCATTCACATCCACAGCTTTTTCATGATAGGTTAGAAGAAAAAAAAAAAAAAAGAAAAAAATGGATGGTGTCGGATCTAAACAATGCTCCAGGGTATCTTGTTTTGTTGGGTTTTTTTTGTCCTATGGGTAAAAGCAGCTGCTGACAGCAGCAGTTTAAACTTTTACTTCTTCTACTCGACTGATGACACGAGTTGGCGTCCGAGCTGTGAACATGCCGAAGCAGAGACAGTATTAAAGTGTGTGAAGCACTTAGAACTTATTTTTGTACGTGGAATCAGATGAACTATCCAGACGTGTTTGTACAGAGGTATTTTTAACTTGTCTTTGCTGCCGTAATTGACTTGGGGAGAAAGACCATGCGATGCTGAATCAGAACTCAATCTGTGATGAGAGAAGAAAATTGTGGGCAAGAAACCGTTGTGAAATATTCTCTTTTATTATTTCTAATCTGAATGGATGAAATAAAGATTTAACATATATATTTATTGTTTCTGGGGTTTTGTGTGTTTCTTTTGTTGTTGTTTTTTACAGTCTACAGATGTTTTTGCTTGCTAGGCATTCAATTACTTTATGTTTTCCCAGATGTACCAAACAGGTTCTGATTTTCTACTCCTGTCTTTATCAGCTGTTGTTGTTCCCAGACAGACACAAGTTTTATAGGAATATTTTGCTTACTCTTTAATTAGGTGATTTTATATCTCTGTTCAATTGGGGAGTTTTGGTCCCGTTTTTTTTTTTTCTTTGTTTCAGTTCTTTAAAATTGCTTCACAACTGTGTAAGTCTCACCACTGCTTCTCTATCAATTTCAGGTCAGGACTTTATAATACAATAAGCCAAATCATTTTCCAGAACAAGATTCATGTAGCATCAAGATGTATTTTAGCCAACGACTATCTAAAATATGTCAAGGTTTTACAAATTATTGCCTCAAAAATTATAATGATGTTTGGATATACTGTATAAGTCTATGAACTCCTGATTTGATTTCGCGAAATTCAACTTCCCTTTGCGATTAACAAAGTATCTTTGAATTTGAACTGGAAAATAAAAAAGAGAGACACCTCACTGGGTATATAAGAAATGGTTTCAAACCCTAAACTTCTTCATTCTAACACATCAATCGTAGCAGAAAACAGAGCAAAAACCTTTTTTTGATGAATCAGCTCTTCAACTGAGAAATCCCCTAACAGAACAGAAAAATAAATTCCTACAACGTACTAAATCAAGTAAAAAGTCGGGAATAATAACAGGCGTGTCATGTTAGACAGTTGATGAGAACCTCTATAAAACATCTTGCTGCCATATTCTTCTGATAGAGAAGACTTTATTTAAACTTTTCAAATAATCCATAGCTGATCAGTTTGTTTTTTTTGCTTTTTCAAAATTTCCTGTAATTAACTGAGCATTTCATATCATTGATAACGGCTGCCTTTGGAGGCTGAGGTTGTTTGTCTCTGAGCATTGCACGTTCTGACCTTGAACTCATTTGCTATGATGTCCACTCATTGGAAGACTTCTGACAGCTGACCTAAATATTTTCAATTTGCTTAGCAATATGTCTTTTTCCAGCACAATGGACGTCGGATGGTTCCGAAACGATCCTTTCAGCCCTTCCCAGATTGTTGTGCTGCAACACTTGCTGCTCTAAGATCACGAAGGACGTCTTCCTCGTCCTAGCACACGTTGTGGCCCCATTTTTAAACCAACCCCCCGGGGCCAAATGAGTGAAAACCTTTAAAGCTGAAAGGCTCTGAAGCAAAGCAAACACTGTATTCGCTCTTGTCGGTGGAGCGCGACCGCAAAGCAAAGCAGTGCTTCACGAGCTGCGGCTAATCCTCTTATGTAAGCGTTCATTTAATTCAGTTTACAGCGTGGCCTCTAATCCTCCATCAGCTGTGTGTTAATCCACAGAAGAAGATGTCACTCTCAGGCAGCTAACAGTCAAACATCTGCAGATGTTCGGGAAGTTTCTCAGCAGAACGGAAAAATTAAATGGTACACAGTTTTTTTGTTTTTTTACGCTTAAAAAGTCATGATTACTATTATCTTCTTGTGTCCTGTGTTGCAATCTGAGAACGAGTCATCATTACAACTCTCTCTTACACAACGGATGGATTCAATTCCCCTAAGCTAAACACAGCAGGTGATTATTATTGTTCCAAAAAGTGAAAATTGAACATTATTACTCACAGACTTACTTTTAAGCCTTTAAAATGCTGCAAATTTTCTGGAAGACTTTTAAAGTTTGTCTTTGGAGTTTGCTATTCCATTAAATATAAGCAAAGGAATGTGTATGCATGAAAGATAAAGGAATGAAAGGAAAGGTTGTTGTTGCTGTTTCAGTGGATGTGGAGGGATAACAACTTTCTCTCTCTCTCTCATCATCCCCTGATGTCATCAAGCACAGAAAGAGAGAGAGGGAGAGAGAGAGAGGGAGAGAAAAGGAGAGCGAGCTGCAGGCAGAGTGGTCAACTGTTTCTCCTCTTCACGTTTTCCTGTCATCTCTCCGAGTACCAGCAGCATGACGGAGCCTCCGAGCGGCCTGAGCAGTCCAGATGTGGAGGTGAAGAGTCTGCAGCTGGACGATCGCCCAGGTCAGTGTCAGTCAGCTCATTGTTCCCCGTCAGACAGACTAAAAACGTTACTGTTTCAAAAATATCTTCAGTTTCTCATGTCTGCTTTTAGTTCTTCCTCAGCCATCAAAAAACATTTCTGTTGTCTTCATCCGCAGCAGAGAAAAGCAAACTAACTTGAGTTGCCTGCATCCGTTATGACGCGTCACTTCCAACTCAAACATCTGGACTCCTGCAGCAGCTGCCACGGCAACGAATCAAAACTAAATTTACAAACCGACTTGGTCTGAGTCCTCTGATGCAGAGCTGCACTGTCTAGGTTTCATGTTCATCTTAGAGAAACTTTAGCCTGAAGGCCTCATATCATAGAAGGAGATTTTTACTCTCGGTAAACAATTTGTCAATTTGTCTTTTTTTTTTTTCTTTTAAACGAGAAAAAAAAAAATACATGACACAGGTGAGAAAACACTGGCCTATGAGGTCGTCGAGAGGGGCCAACACTGAAGACATTGATGCTGCTGTCAGGGCAAACGAGAAGGTGCAGCAGCACATGTCTGAGCCATGACAATGAGCTGACCGAGCAGCTGGTATGAGAAGGAGTTTTACCAGACTGGTGTGTTGGGTAATTCTTTGTCCTTTGTTGTGATGAAATGAATGTTATTTCATCACTATGTGAGGAAGAGAAATCAATGCTGTGTACAGCGGCGTCTCCATGTTTCAGGAATTCAGTATAAATTCAACTGATCATGTTTTTACCGACACATACTGACTTAAAGACACAAGGTAGCGCCTCCCAGAGCAGTGGTGTTATTTGCAGAAGGCTCCAATCAGATAGGAATGTGCTCAGGATGATAACAATGGACCGGATATCAGAGCTGCTAATTTCATGTTACTAATTAGCATTTTTCCTATTAATGTGGCTCTGAATGAACACAGTTTGTCACTTCCTGCTGAATATTTGCTTTGAGGACTCCTGGGTTTGTTTCCTCCTGGGACATGCTCGTCCCGTGCTTTGGATTTGAGAAGCACCTCTGAGCTAAGTCCGAAAGATGAACGGTGCTGCTTTGATGGATGTTCGTTGCCTCACGTGTCCCAGCAATATCCTGTTCCAACAAGACCAGCGTGGCATATTTCTGAAAGACAGGCAAGCAAAAATGTAAAGTCAGCCTTTGATTGCAGGAGGGTACATTAGCTTACCAAGTTGCTTTGCCCTTGTGTCTTCTGGTCACAAGGGCAAAGCAGCAAAAGCAAGGTCTTCTGTACTTTCTCCGCACTTTGGCCTGGATGTACCATTCAGTCGCCATTCTTCCTTCCAGTTGCTGCCAAAGTTGCATGATGGTGACGAACAGTAACGCGAGCTCAGTGTTGCCTTCTCTTGTGTGGCAAAGTAAGTTGACAATAGCTGCAATCTTTGGAGGTGGCACTCTGTGCAATGCAAATACAACCAGTGTCAGGATACAACAGGTCAAGGCCGACTGCAACACTGTGGTGCAAAAAATGGCCTACACTGCCCAAGGAAATTAGGTTTTAATATATCAAAATATCAATTCAATTCACAGTAGAGAGGAATGTTTTTGCCCTGCGAACCAAAAAGAGAGTCGTGCATTTTCGGGGATCCGGCTCTCATCCCATCTCATCCGAACCGAAAGTTTCCCTTGTACAACAAATGACCGTCACAGCTCCAGAAGGAGGAAGAATTGCATTAGGAAAGGGTGAAACAGTTCAGCATCCGTCGAACGATTGGGATCCTTATCGTCTGTTGTCCTGCAGACTGGAAGAATAAATGACTGTCACTGTCCTCTCCTCTCAAACCGAAACCAGCTGTGGCTGGTTTTAACTGGTTACTGTCGACCAATTTAAATTTAAACAGAGAAGCAAACAGTCCAGATGCAGCCGTGGGACATAAAGGTCTGACGGCTTCGACTTTGGATTTTGGATGCAAATTACAGCCGCAAACGTCAGAGGTAACTAGCTTTGAGGGAACCATCTGGAGATGATAAAAACACGGAGTTACAGTAAAACATGAAGGAAACAAGATAACTGGGAGTTTTGAGTTGATTCGTGTCGTTTTAGGAAGTCAAAGGGTAAAACTGTGATTAAAAACAGCGTTGTTAATTAGCCCAAACCGACCGTACATTGTGACCTCTTTCAAGGATCGTCTCTCCCAGTGATGGTTGGATGGATCAGTTTGGGCAGGTGGCAGTGGCTCAGAGACCTTAAGAGGAAAAACAGCTCCCGGTCTCTCTGTTTCTTTGTGGTGGGAATTTTGGCAGCTCAACCTGCTGATTTCCATCCCTGTGGATAATTACCTTCCCAGTGGGGATGAATGGACAAATCACTTCCTCCATTCACATAAAGGATGGAAGGATAAACAGAAAAAGAAAAAAACAACAACTTTGGTTCCCCTGAAGGTGTTTGTAAATCTGATCATGAGTCAGAGTTTCAAATTACCTGATATTTACCCTGATAAAAATTAAAACGTTCTTTTTTTTCTTTCTCCAAATGCCTCCCATCAGAACAGAAACACACAAACAAACAAAAGCCCTGATGACGCTAAATGTTCCAGCAAACAAATCCCTCAGGTTTGTTTCCTACGGGTTTGCTGTGGTTTTGACATCTACAACTGAAAAATAGACCTGCCTCCGTCATCATGAGAATAATCTAGACTTGCTGCAGCTTCAATTCATCTATAATAATAAAACAAAACTGCTAGCACCATGTTCTTTTGTCAGTATTGACCTGCACCTCCTCTCCAACCTGTTTTTTTTTTTACTTTTCACCTCAGTGAGCCCTTAGTATGCACTCCCCCTCCCCACCGGCCTGTAAAGCTTGGAGCCTCCTGCCGTCCTCACCTCCTCAACAGGCTCCTTGTTCGGCCTTCAAGCTCTCAGTGTCTTTGTGGACTGAAGCCTTTTTGTCCTCAAACATAGGCAGAAAAGAAGGGATGGGAGAGATAGAGCAGGAGGAGGAGGAGGAGGAGAACTGTGACAAACGAATACAGAGCACAGCAGGACGACACAGACCTCTGCAGGATTTCCTTTTCTCCGTTCTGTTGGTTCAAAAGGACCGAACGAAGCAACGAGGAGCAACATGACGTCGTTCTGTTGTCGGATGTTGTTTCGATGGCTCTAGTTGACACCATTCTGAGCTGGGATCTGATTCAGGGTCAGAGTATCTGACCTTTAATACATTAATCGCTCACTGTGACTCCGAAATAATCCTCTTGCATCATGAAGAAAAAAAACAAAAAAAAACGCCCTGACCGTCAAAAAGGACGGGAGCACCGAACTGCTTCTCTCCTTCTTCCATGTTTGAGGACTGGACTTCTTTTCCTGCCAACACACATCGAGCTTCAGTTTGTCAGTTCTCATCAACTTCTGTGCGAGGCATTTTGAAATGATTATGGTGACGCGTAATATTGGACACCGTTTCCAGGGAGAATGGGACAACTGGATGTCTCCATGGATTGGTATTCACAATGTCAGTGCTGGATGAAATAATGCAACATTGCACAGAAGGATCTGAAAGAGATTTTCTGGAATTTGTCAAAGTCCCTCCAGCAATGGATGCATGTTCCTCTTATTGACAAAAAAATAGTAGAAATAGTAGTTTGTTGTTAGAAAATGTATTTTATATAGGTTACTGTAGAAGTGTTTCGCAGCTGCTCTCAACAATCAACATTTTTGATTTTCCAGAGTCAGAGTCTGCGGACAGCGGCATCGGGGACGGGGACGAGCTGCCGGTTCCCCAGCAGATCCTGATCAGCAACGTCACATGCGACTCCTTCAAGATCAGCTGGCACATGGAGAGCAGAGGCCAGGATCGGATCACGCATTATTTTGTCGACCTGAACAAAAAGGAAGACAAGAGCTCCAACAAGTTCAAGCACATGGTGCGAGGCGTTCAACCGTGGCGATGCTGGACTTCCGTCGACGCGGCCGCCGCACTGATCGAATTTTGTTCCTGTGTTCCAGGACGTACCGACCAAGCTGGTGGCCAAAGCGGTTCCTCTGCCGATGACGGTCAGAGGTCACTGGTTCCTGAGCCCACGGACGGAGTACACCGTGGCCGTTCAGACAGCCACCAAGCAGCCTGACGGAGAATATGCTGTTTCTGCTTGGAGCGAGATCGTCGAGTTCTGCACAGCGGGTCAGACGGAAACACTGAACCACCTGCTCTTCTCTTCAGTTTCTTAGAATAAAGAGAAGGCTTCAGGTTTCACAGTAATATTTTTGTCAGCTTTCAAACATAATGGCCTTGGTCAATTTTTGCCAAAAGTGATTTTTTATTTTTTTTTTACCTGAATCATCTTTTTTTTGTTTGTTTTTCCGAAAAAAGAGGTGATTACTATAACTATTTTTTTTATGACACAAGCCTTTATTTTAGAAAGGTGACAATATGAAATCTTGTTATCCTCCTTTTTTTAATCATTTCTTATTGTTATGTTAGATTACAAAAGCAGGATGCATATTTCACATATCTTTATGGGGTTTTTTTTGTTTTTGTTTTTTGTAAAAGTCATTCTGAAATGATCGATTTATCTGGCCGACATTCAGACAGCTAGATATAAACAAACCACATTTGTTTATCAGACGGCCAATCTCATCCAAAGCCTAAATATAAAGCTAACAAGCAGATGCGCAGTGAAACGAGAACCTAAAGTTTGATTTTGCAGACTACTCCACCGTCCAGCTGAAGCAGCTCCTGCTGAAAGCCGAGGCCATCGCTGGCAGGATGTTGCCGTTCACCGTCTTCTACAGAAACCAGCAGAGGGAGTACTTCCAACCAAACAGGTGTGACCCGCCAGTGCAACTTTACCAGTGCTCCATGCTATATTAAATGTGTTTTAACCTGTGTGTCTGTCTCTCTGCCTGTGTATGTGTGTTGCGTTGTGAACAGCCAAGATTACCGCTCCAGAGATGCTCAGTGCTGTCGCATGCTGCCGTCAGTAAAGGACAACAGCGGCAGCCACGGGTCACCCATCAGCGGTAAGCTGGAAGGAATCTTCTTCAGCTGCAACACAGAGTTCAACACTGGACGGCCTCCGCAGGATTCTCCGTACGGGCCGTACCGCTTCCAGGTATATCTGTTGTGCAGAACAACAACCACAACAATTACATATAATCTATCCATCTGATAAGTACTACAACATAAAAGGTGTTGCTGTGCTGGTTTCCTGGTACCTGTGGTCTTGTTATAATCTGTAGATTTTGTTCTTCTCCGTGAAGTTGTGCCAGAAACCTTTGGAAAATCTGGATATAAAAGCATGTAGAGATTCATAACATTCATATCAGGCAGAGATATCTCAGATCCAGTTCAGTCTACCGTAGAACTATCAGAACTTCTCGTTGAACAAGTCCAAAGTGGGTTGAAGTGAGAGATAGTTACGATGCAATTGTTCCCAGTGACTGCACACATCCTGCATGTCTATTTATGTTCTACAGATCCAAGCAGACCTCCTGTTCAACCAGAACACCAATGCCTACTTCGGGGATTTTTACTGCATGTACACCTCGTATCACTATGTCATTGTGGTCCTGGCCCCCAGTGGCTCCAAAGGGGACATTTTTTGTAGAGGCAAGCTGCCGGCCTTGGATAGGTCAAACAACTGCTTCCTGAGCTGCAGTGAGGAAGAGGACGGCTCGCTGTCCTTCCGTCACGCTCAGGACGTCATCCTGGAGGTGATCTACACAGAGCCGGTGGACGTGTCTCTGGGGACGGTGTCACAGATCAGCGGACACCAGCTGATGAGCCTGTCCACCCTCAACGCCAAGAAAGACCCCAGCTGCAAAGTCTGCAACATCAGCGTGGGACGCTAGCGGCTTCTTCAGACACGATGACCAGCTGACCCAACAAGAAGCACAGGAGGTACTAACTGACTTTAACTCTACTGGTTACGTACCCAGCTGAAACCAGGCTCGTTGTTTGGTTCGGCATCAGCAAGACAGCACCCTCATGTGGTCGTTTGGACGAAGGTGGTTCAGGGTGGATAAAGAAAACATGAAAACTGCTGTTGGTTTCCTCTGTCAGTCTGATGTTTTTATAACCTTTTTTGTCTGTTTTCAATGTTCTCATGGCAATCGATGTCGGTTTACAAAATATGCATCTAAACCCCAAGAGCTTAGAGATTATCATTGCCTTATCTGTCGCTTAAGTTGAGCTCTTCTGCAATAAAGTCTTTGGGTCAGCAGAGGTTGCGAAATCGAAATAAAAGCTATAAACAAACTAATTCACATGGCAGGAGAAGACTATGTTATGTCAGACTGTTATAATAATGTCTAGACGCTGTGAATGTTCTATCTTCAGAATCAATAAACAGAAATTTTACCTGAAAAAAAACTTGCTGTCTTTAATGGTGGCTTCTGATAAAAACAGCCAGACAGCTTCCAGAGCTTTTAGCATTTTTAATCAAACAATGGAGCTAAGTCTGTTTGTAAAGTAAGAGAGAAATAAGGAGCAACCTAAGTTAATCAGCTACTGAGCTTCCTCTTCTTCTGTATCTCCTCATCATTGAGTTCACTCCAATATCTCTGACAGGAAACTCTCAACAGCTTCACTGCTTATTTATGTAATACAATCATCAAAAACTTTCCTAAGGGGTCAGTCAATAAAGAGACATTACAACTGAATATGATCTGTATAAATGTGGTGTGAAATGTTCCTAAAAATACTTTCCAACAGTTACCATAAGTACCATAAGGGTCCCCAGAACAGGACCTTGAAGAACGCCGCGTCGGATCAGTCTAAAAAATAAGGCTGAGGAAATTGCCAGAAACGGAAGAACATCTTTTTTTCTTTTTTTTTTTGCCCATGTTATATCTGTGGTTTTACTAGTAAACTCTGGCTCCAAGAATTCACTTATCAGAATAGAGATAAAGAGAGAAAACAGGAAGAACAAACTCAAAAATGACCTCACAGGAGAGGACAACGCAAACTGCCTTAAGACAGAGACGGACATTTACCTGGACATGGATCAACGGCTGGTGATGTTGCTCCTGCTACTGCTCTGGGGCTCAGGTAGGACAAAACAAATGTTAGGGTCAAAATGCAAAATAAAACATCGGTCTATTGAATTATAATGTGTAGAATTATTAAGCGAATCGTGGTTTAACGCTATGATTTTTCTTTGCGGGGTTTTTATTTTTACGTTTACTGTTTAGGATATTGTATATCTGCTTACATTTGATTTTTTTTGCTCTTGGTTAACAGAAATTACTTGATGACACCAAAGCACTGGGTTGTTGAAGTGTCTCAAGTCTGATGAGTTAAAGCTCATTAGGACAACATTATTAAGAAGTTAATATGACTTAAAGCTCAAACTGAATAGTTAAATTCATTTCAGCTAAGTTTGATTTTAAAAGTGTTGTAGGTTTATAACCTATAAACTCTCCGGCCTCTCGCCCGGAACGCAGCTGGAGACCAGCAACTCCCGACCCCATTAGGGACAAGGGTGAAAAGAAACTGGATGGATGGATGGTTATAGGTTTATTCAACAAAACACAGAAAGAGATGGTGCATATTTTTAATGAGTTTTTTTTTTTTGTCTGTTCTTATTTATGTCTATAGAGCAGCAGGCTGAAGGAAGCTACAGCCAAGCAGGTAATCAGATCCTGTTCTGTCAATGTGACGATTCATATTCTACCAAAAATACATCAATACATGTTTAGATATTGAAAAACACACTTATGTCCAGCTGAAAGCAATCTGATTTACAATAATGACATTTGTAAATCAGTAATTTTTTTTATTAGGACAGTCTAATAAAATGTGACTCCATTTATAACGGAGCAACATGCATAGAGATGGATTTAAACTGTTTTAAGGAACCAGATTCAGTTCTTAAATATTAACTTTGATGCAAGCCCCCAATTCTATGAGACAGCACCGGAAGGTGAAAAAAAAGAGAATTTTTCCGTTTTTTCCCCCCATCACATCAACTTATCAGGGGCTACAATAGATTGGGAGAGAGATTTTTTATTTTTAGTTTATCAGTGTCATTACCACTATAATCTCCGTTGAATATTTTCTCAGTGGGCAGCATTTTCCGTGAGCATGGATCACACTTTGAAGATCAATGAAACATTTCACAATTAAAGACAATAATTAAAGTAAGGAGATTTAGAGATTGAGCATTTTAAATACAGACAGAAAACATGTAAAAGTTTTATGACTGTAAATGCAAAAGAATACAAAAGTGTTGCTTTCAAAACATACTGGAAATTCCAAAACACACCAATGAGCCGGTTTATTTATTTTTTTAAGCAAAATTTTAGAAAATAAATATAACCAAGATGCATTATTTATGTCATCTGTCATTATTATTTAAATGGGATGCCTTAACGGTTCTTTCTTATTTGTGCACAACACGAGGTTTTCAACAATACGTGTAGAAATCTTCATCGTACTTTTTCTTTAGCAGTGGATTATTGTGCTTAGTGTTCATAAGTCTGACGTTTGTTTAATGTAATTTTTTTTTAAAGGTTTTGTTGGCTCCAGTGGCCTTTATTTGAAAGTAGTCCAACAGGAAAGAGAGTAGTGAGAGAGGGGGAAGACATGCGGCAAAAGATGCCAGGTTGGGAATCGAACCTGCAACCACTGCCATGAGGGCTAATGCCTCCATATGTGAGTCGTGCTTTGCCCCTGCGCCACCACAGGAACCCTGTTTAACTTTATTTTACTTTAAAAAAAACTCAAAAGAACAAATTTGCTTTTTACAGGTTTTTTTGCAGCTCTCTTAGTGGATCACGGTTCTTGAGCAGTTCATATGATTATACCTCTCACTCTGATAACACAAAGAAGTATTAGAGGAAAAAAAACACAAACATGTCTTTAAACACGATGTTGAATAGCACAACTTCTTACGTATATCTCATTGTTTGTCTCTTCTTAATCTTTCAGGAGCTTCATGTGAAACAACGAAAGCTGACGTTGTGTTGTTGGTCGACCAGTCTACAAGTATTTCCCCTGAAGAATTTCGACGTGTGAAATCATTTATATCTGAACTAGTTCAAAATGTCCATATTGGGCCCATCAGTTTCCAGATTGGTAATAATTTATGATCATTTATAAGAGTTGTTTAAGTCGGGACACAGTTTCTAGAAGAGATGGAAAGTATAGAAACATTTAAAATCACAAGTAACAATGTTTTATTTCTATTCATCCAGTACATCAATATTACATTCATAAAAATAACTCATAATTATCTGGTTTGACCAATAACTGTGTACTTTTTGTAGGTCTGACTAAGTACAGTCATGAAGCAACAACTGAGTGGGATTTGAACTCACACAGAACCAAAGAGTCCCTGCTGAAGGCTATTAACGAAATACGACAGAATGATGGAGACACAAGAACAGGTCAGCGTATTATTTCTGATAAAGCAGATTCTCGGCATGAAGAGCTGTGGAGTTTCAGGCGCTGTTCAGTCACAAAACAGAACATTTAAAAATAAAAAGTGAAACTATTCCAGCTACTGTATGAAATCTAACAGTTATCTTTCTTTTTTTTTTTGTTGCAACTTACAGGCAAAGCTCTGGAACACATTCTGCATCACAGCTTCAAACCCACAGTGGGGATGCGTGCTGACTCTAAAAAAGTGGCGATTCTGATCACTGATGGAGAAGCTCAGGATGACGTGAATCCTGCTGCCAAAAACCTGAAGGACACCGGGATAGAGACATACGTTATTGGTGACTGGCTTTTTCTGGATTGATTCCATTTAAATAATCAGAGTACAACACTTCAAAATCAAAAGTTGCTTGGATAAGTTGGATGAGTAAAGTCGCTAAGATAGAGTGCAATGTGATTGGGGACCATCTGTGTTCAGACCAATCATTAGTCTGAGAGACACATCAGTACCACAGTTGTCTATAGAAGTTTTTGTTTAGTCCTCTTGTCCACCAACCTGTTTTATTCTTAATGTATCAGTAAAGTAATGATACTTTTTTTTTTTTTTTTAGGTGTGGGCCAAGGAGTCGATAGGAGTGAAATGATGGGCATTGCTTCTGGAGATGTTGGAACACATGTGTACACCACTACAGATTTTAGATCCCTCCACAGCATTATAAACAACCTGACCCACAGCCTGTGTCACGGTGCTCCCAGCACAGGTAGGCATCACCTGCTTACACTTAGCAGCAGGTATTTGAAGCTGGACATGGACTTTGATTCTGACTCGCTTTGGGATCGTTAACTCTCTAAAGCAGTGGTCTTAAACTCCAGTCCACAAAGGTCGGCGTCCGTCAAATTCTACAAGGATCTCTGCTTCAGCACACCTGGCTTCAATATTAGCTCGTTAGCAGAGCCCTGTAGGGCTTGCCTGCACATTAATGAGGCAGTTTTGACATTTAATTCAAGTATGTAAGACAAGAGACACATGTAAAAGCTGCAGAACTATACCTGCGACTCCGACCCTCGAGGAATGTAGCTTGAAGCCACTGCTCTGAACCCTGACCCATCAAGCATTCAGGTAGAAATTAAACTTCTGAAATCAACTGCACTTCAAATATGCTAAGATGACCATGATGTGTGACAAAGATTTCTCCTGAACTGCTGATTCTGTTTCATGAATATGTGCAGTAGGATCCAACATGGGCAAACTTTACATTGAAAGAAGAAGGTGTTCAGTAACACAGACCAGAAATGCTAGTCTGTGCCAGCAGACTAGCATAGTCTAGTCATATTTTTAAAAAATATGATTACATGAAGGTGCAAAGGAATGACACCTTCATGTCTTTTACTGTCTATTAGTGGAACAGTAAAAAAAACAAAAAACAAGGGATAACATTCAACAAAGTTGTGAAACAGGAAATGGGAGCTCTGTTTTTTTTGTTTTTTTTAATACGTGCATCCACTGGATGCCAAGTACATGCATATGATGCCTACCAGTACTTTATTTCTGTGCGTGTGGGGGTGTGCGCGGGTGTGTGCATGTGTGTGTTCAGACTCTGTCAGGTTGGTGAATGGCACCAGTCTGTGTTCAGGCAGACTGGAGGTGAAAACCTCCCAGTCCAACCAGATCTGGTCTTTGGTGTGTAGACCTGACTTTGACTGGCAGGATGCAGAGGTGGTCTGTAAGGAGCTTGGCTGTGGACCTCCCTCAGTCCTGAAGGGGGCGCTCTATGGAGAAGTGGAAGCTCCAACATGGACAGCAAAGTTCCAGTGTGAAGGAACAGAATCCTCCCTCCTGGACTGTAGAAAAAGTCGCTCTGTTAGAGACACCTGCCCACCTAACAAAGCCATCAGACTCACCTGTTCAGGTAGAAAAAGGGGCGGAGTTATTCCTGCTCTGATCAAACTGTACTACCATTTACTGATTGTCTGATTTGTGTTCAGAACCCATCAGATTGGTGGGAGGAACCAGTCGCTGTGAAGGAACTGTGGAGGTGAAACTAACAGAGTGGAGACCAGTTAAAGGTCCAGACTGGTCCTTGATGGAAGCAGCTGTCATCTGTGGTCAGATGAAGTGTGGTTCTGCTGTTTCTGTTCAAAAATGTGAGAATCCGTCAGTTGGGTCTGTGTGGTGGATCAGTTCTGACTGTGTTCGGCCTGGATATCCTCTGAGAGAGTGCGCATTAGCAGACTTATCTTCCTCCATCCTGGACATTACATGTTTAGGTAAGTCTCTGAGTAACGTTTAAATCAAACTAATTATTAACAGGTACTTACTGACCCACGGCAGTAAAACTTTTTCATTTTGTTTGCTCAATTTTATTGTAATGTTATCTGCAAGGATGGGGGATGTGACAAAGGAGAAAATGGAGCATTAGTCCCTCCATTGATATCCGTGAACCTAAATCTCATTGTGGTCTCATGAACAATCCCACATGAATGCCAGAAGACTTTTCTCTCTCTCTCTCTCTCATCCAGAGGTCACACAGATAGTGTGCTCCAATATCTAACCACTTTTTGTCAACCGTGGGAAAGTGTTGGCACAATGTTGTTTCAGTCGGACTTAAGGGATTTTCCACAGAGGGTTGTCTTTCTTTCAGTTATCAGGATGTAGCCGTGGTTGGGTTGATGTGATATTAGGCTGCAAAATGTTAATAAGCTCTTCCTTTAACAATCTTGGGTTTCTTTATTGTCCCTACAAAAATGCAGCTACAAAAATATCAAAATGATACTTTTAAAGTATTGCTACAATCCAGTTGTGTCTCTGGAACAGATGGCACGGTCTAAAAGTGAATTCTTTGCGTGGATTTGGATGGTCTGGCATTAAGGAAATTTTCAGTGTTTGTATAAAATCGGCTGAAACTAAAACATTTCTCTGGAGCTTGCTGGTGTGTGCAGGTCAGCAATAACAGAACCGAGAAGTTGCTGAGAAATGAACTCACAAATGTGACTTAGGGTTTAAAGCAGCAGAAAGACATAAAAAAAACTCCAGCCAGAGAAAACTGGATTTGCCCACCACTGTAAGATATGAAATAGTAGAACTGTGTACGCTGATATTAAGAATGAATTTCTCTCACCTCTCCTCTGTTCAGACTCTGTCAGGTTGGTGAATGGCACCAGTCTGTGTTCAGGCAGACTGGAGGTGAAAACCTCCCAGTCCAACCAGATCTGGTCTTTGGTGTGTAGACCTGACTTTGACTGGCAGGATGCAGAGGTGGTCTGTAAGGAGCTTGGCTGTGGACCTCCCTCAGTCCTGAAGGGGGCGCTCTATGGAGAAGTGGAAGCTCCAACATGGACAGCAAAGTTCCAGTGTGAAGGAACAGAATCCTCCCTCCTGGACTGTAGAAAAAG
>CAEGAD010002382.1:0-19639 GCA_903067055.1 Poeciliopsis paucimaculata | reverse complement strand
GTTTTGGTTGTTTATTCTATGTTACATGACTTTGTGTTTTTATGTTTGTATGATGTAAAGCACTTTGAAATGCCTTGCTGCTGAAATGTGCTATACAAATAAAATTTGATTGATTGATTGATTGATTACCAGGGCCAGAATTACCCGTTTGTTTTGAGGATACACATTGAGAACAATATGGTAGACCTATCCGCCCATACAAATTGACATTTTTCAGTGTCAGACTTTAAATAGCGCTACGCTTAACATAATTTGGTTATAGGAAAATGTTATCACTGTACTTGATGATTAGCATGTGGCTAACTCTGGAAAAACTTGTTTTGCTGGTGATTATTGTGGCTCTATTCTTAGCCATCAGCATTCACAGGATTTATTTTTCTCATATTAAATAATTTCAGCAGTGACAGTTTGAAAGAAAAACTGAATAATTTAAGATTACAACCACTTAGATTTAAAGGTCCTACTGCAGTCCAAAAGCACAAAATCTATTTTTTGGTCTCTCGTGCAAATATCCTTGCAAACTTGAAAGACAAAGCAGTTAATTTATCTGCCAATAGAACAAGTATTTTTAAAATAAATATTAAAGAATTATTTACTTAGAACAAGCTGCTATATCTTGCTGAAAAGCTGCTTTTAAGTTTGTGTCTTTTTTCAACTGCACTAAGATGTTCACATTGAAACTAGACTAATAATACTAGTTAAGGTTTTGTGTTTTTACAGTGTAGACTTAGTGAAACAGTAGAAAATGGTCTAATGCATCCGGAGCCTATTTTATGCAGAGATTACAAGGTGATTAGCATTAATTAACTACTTTTTATTTGTTTTGAATCTCTTTACAAGAGCGAGCGATGACCGTCACTATTGGTCCCGCTTCCACTGTGGTTCTGACCCGGGATCCTGGGAAGGACGAGTGTGAGGTGTGTGTCACCGGCGGCGCCAGTCCTGACTGCCACGCAACAGAAAAGACTCTAAAAAGTGCAGAAAAACTCCCTCTGGAGTTCAGATGCCTGAAACCTGAAGATGTTTTCACCGTGAAGATGACAACAAAAATAGGTAAGAATTTACTCCCTCTAAATCACAGGGGTCAAACTCCAGGCCCGTGGGCCAAATCTGGCCCACCGGATCTTCTGATGCGGCCCTCTAGATTCTAGACTAAACACTAAGTGTGTTTAAGTATAATATAATCAATCAAATTATTGCAGTTTTTACCTGTTTATTACCAACTCATATCAATCAGTCCCTTAAGTTTCATTGTGGAAATTTATGCAAAATCAACAAATCCCCACATTTTTTCACTAATATAGTCTATAGGAGATTTTCTTAAAAATTGTCAAAACTTGTACTAAACAGCTGCCTCAACATTAATTGATGTCAGATTATAATCCATGATCTATATAAAAAGTCACATTTACTGTCATAAATAAGCGCAAATATTTCAAAATTAGAACCACAAACAATTTGATTTGCATTGCAAAAGAAATCACAAAAACAATCGTGAAATTCTGGAGGGACTGAAAATATGTTCAGTATTATTTAATTTTAAGAATTTGTCAATATTTTAACGGGTTTTATCAATGCATTCCAGCACCAGCGGCCCTTTAGGAGCATTTAGGATCATAATTTGGCCCAAAACAGAATTGAGTTTGACACCCTGCTCTAAATCTTAATGAAACTTAATTTGGCTCAGCTGTGTTGATTGGTTTTTCCTTTCTGTTTTGTCTCAGAATGCACCCAGACTTCCTGCACTCCGGCTTCGGCCGAAGTGGATCTGGATCTCTTCAAGGGCTTCAAAAAAACCCTAACGTGGGACGTTACTGTTCCAGACAGAACTGTTTTAACATTAGAGTTTCCTGGACTGAAGGAAGAATCTGCATCAGAGGATTGTGAGGATGGGATTCAGTACACGGTCAGTACCAAGAGGACCGACGGACAGATGAGAACCAGCAGTTATTGCAAAGACGGGCCAGTTTCTCAACTGGACCTGTTTGGAAACACGGCTGTGACGGTGGAAGTGTCCAAAGAAGGAGAACCGGACCGGACCGTGTTCAATTCAACAGCAGCACCGAAAGGTGAGACAATAGTTTAACATTTAATAAAGGAGCCTGTTACTAGGAGTATTAGAAAATAATACAATTACTAGAATTTAGTCATAATATTACGAGAATATAGTCAAAATAATGGGAATAAATAAGAAATAATACGATATTAAATTCATAATACTATGAGAATAGTCATAATATTGACTTTATTCTCATAATATTATGACTTTATTATTTTGACATGATTCTCATATTGTAATTTTATTCCCATTCTTAGATTTTATTCTTGAATTTATTATCCAATTATTTTAACTTTATTCTTGTAACATTTTCGTAATCTCTGTCGTAGCAACCAGAAATGTAATTTTGAAAGAAATCAACATGCTTTAACGGATTCTTCATGTTTTTCAGGTGGAAGATCCATGGTTGTGACCTCTGACCCTAACACGAACCTCATCTTCACGAAGGTGGACAAAGAGGCCGACTGTCAGGTCTGCGTAACGGAGGCGTCCAAACAGACCTGCAAACCTCAAACGTACAGGCTGAAAAATCCTCACAATGCTTCGGTGGAATTTATGTGTCTTCAACCGCAGAAAGTCTTCACAGTGGAAATAAACAGAGAGATTGGTATGAAAATAAAAATATTAATCAGTAGAGGAGCCACATATGAAATATTTTAACAATCTGAGAGCCTGAACTTTGGATTTTTCTCAAGTTAAAGCAGCAGACGTCAGAATTAACCATTGTAATTACGATTTTGTTGATATTTGAAGTTATGGAGACGCTCCTGTGTTTGCTGCTGATTATTAAATATGGTTTCCAGGACTTTAAGATAATCGCTGCCTTTTTCACCTGTTAAATCTCCTAACATCATATAAACATATCCAGTTTATTTACTTCAGGTGTTATATTTTATTTACACTGCACGCTAGGAGACATGGAAAGAATTATTCTTTTGCGTTCCCTCGCAATAATCTACTTTGTATACAGTTACAAATGTCCATTTAAAATTTCAAATATATACATTTAATGAGCCTCAGTGAATATATTCTTAACTCTTTGGTGCAAAAACTTGATTTACTTTCTGCATGTTTATGTCTATTGTGTAAGGTTGAGATGGAACTGCACATGAAAACGTCCCTTTATTAACCATTCAGACAAAAAGACACAGTAAAAACAGTCCGATGACTTTATTACCCTAGGATAATAACTCAGAGATAGTCCAAATAGTTTGGATGTTTTTTTTTTGTTTCTTTCCTTCTTACGGAAAGTTTCTGTTTATATCTTGAAAGGGATGAAAGAGATGGGAAGACATGGCAACACGTTGCGAGGGAATGCTAAGGTTTTGCGAGGTGACGCATAAGAAACATTTTTCCCTGTGTCCTCTAGGGGGCGCTGTACTTATTCACACCTGTTCTGAAAAAAATAAAACAACAAAATGAATCCATATTTTGTTTCTCTGCTTTGTCGTCAGACTGCACAAAGACCTCCTGCTCAGGCAACACCGTCCACGCCGACAACAAGTTTTTTCCCAACTACAACCGGACCTTCACCTGGGACATAAAGGTTGAACCCACTCAGACTTTCCACCTGGACTTTCCAGGAACTGGATTGCGACAGATCTCCAATGAGGGAACTTGTCCAGATGGCCACACGTACTCCATCATCCTCTACCTCCACCGCGCTGCCCCAGCAACCATCGGCACTTTCTGCAAAGGCGGCACAGTGACCTCAATACTGGGTCAGTACAAGGGCCGTGTGACGCTGACGGTGCCGTCGGCTGTGACGCTGGAGCCTTTGGACTTCCAACTTAAAGTTGGACCTCAGTCAGAAGGTAAGACTCTTACAATGTGACTTGTTTAATAACATTGCATAAAAGCACAGCTGTAATCCAGCACCAATACAAACAAATATTGTTTTATCAAATAAAATCCAATTTATTTGCATAAAAGTGGATTTTTGCTGTCGCTGTAGCCTTTGGTGCTGGATGTGATGAATTGGGTCAGGTTGTTCTGGAAAATGTAATGCTTTCTTGGCTGAGCATCGTAAAATAAGGCTTTCCAATTTTGGTGAACATATTATGTAAATCTAATCATTACACTGCAAAATAGTATTTTTGGTGTAGATTCTAGCCCATAATGGTTTGTAAACTAAATTACAAGTAACGTTTGAGCAACATATAGGAGCTTGTTTTAAGTCATGAGTTAAACTCCTGGCCCGCGGGCCAAATCTGGCCCGCTGTAGCTTTTTTATGTGGCCCACTAGACTCCAAATTACTTCAATAAGTCTTTTTCACAAATCAGTAAAATTCACACAAAATCAACAGATTTTTTTTCTGATTTTACTGAGATTTTTTCTCAAAATTGGCCAAAAACATTGAGTTTAAGTGACGGCTGCTTCAGCCTTACTTTAAGTCAAGTTATAGTCTGTGATCGATACGGCGATTAATAAAAAGTCACATTTAATATTATACATTAGCACAAATACTGTAAAACATTTTTACAGATATTTCTAAATTAGCACCACAAAAACAATCAGAAAATCCTGGGTGGACTGATCGGTGTGAAAAGATGTTTAATATTATTTAATTTTAAGAAACACTTATTGAATGTTAAACAGTTATTTGAATGTTAAAACAGTTATTTATTGATAATTTAACAATTTAATGTGTTTTATCAACACATTCTAGCACAACCGGCCCTTTAAGAACATTTAGATTTTTGATTTGGCCCAAAATGAAAATGAGTCTGATGTTCCTGGCTTAAATCAATATCTTTATTATTGATGATCAACACTTTTTTTCCTATCAACTGGTACTAGTACTATTTCAGCAACTATTTCAGTTAATGTAAGTTGATTGCCTTATTTCAAATGCACTAAGATACTTGCACTAGAAACTAGACGAAAAATACTTGGTAAGATTAGTTTTTTGCAGTGCAACAGAAGGTACAAGTTTTCTATCATTGTCATGTGGCGTTTATAAATCCTGTCTTTATAAATCCAGTATTGTTTTACTGGCCAGCCCATTTATCAGCGATACTTCATTTTGGCCGATTGCTGATAGTTGCATGTGAAGCCGGTTTCATCTACTTCAGTAAAGGTCTACAAATCAACCACTCTCCTCTCCGAATGTTTACTGTTAACAATAGTGACTCCATTGTGACCAACTCAGCGACTTTCTTGCTATATGTAACAACATTTTAGACAGTAAAATTGGTATTGGGCAAAATCTGTTTCGGCTTTTTGAAGATCGGCGATTGGTCAGCGAACTGCAGTCGGTGCACCTCTACTTTAAATGGTTCCCAATTCAACTCTTCATGTTTGTGTTTCCCCAGCGACGGCCATAGTGAAAGTCAATCTGCCCCGCGGCATGTCAGACACCGAGTTCATCACGCCCAACTATCCCAAAGATTTCCCGGATGAGGAGCAGATCCTGTGGGAGTTCAGCGTTCCCGGCATGCACAACTACTCGGTTCAGTTCAGCGAACACTTGGCCCCAGAGTGTCTGAACGAAGGCGACGTGGTGGTGGTGGAGTATCAGCAGGAGGGCAAGAAGCCGACCAGAACGGCTCTGACGGATCCGCAGCCTCAGCACCAGCAGGGCGGGTTTAATTTGACGCTGAAGAACTGCAAAACAAACCAAACGCTGCCGGGACTCAGCCTGCGCTACTCAGTCTCTGTGATGAGGAGCGGCCATCCAGGTGAGATCTGGGAGCAATCTGACTTGGATCATAATATTTGGGCGAGTTTAAAATCTGACGACTGCTTTTTGTTTTCTTCTAGTTCTCTGTACGGTGGATTTAACCAAAGGGGAAGCAGTGTCAGTGCAGATTGAGAAGGTGGGCTCCGACCCTCTCTGTGAGATTAGAAAGGACTCTGTGGAGAAAAAGACGATAAACGTGGCAAATGGAGAAACGGCCAAACTCTCCTTCCTCGACTGTCCAAGTGAGGACCTTCGCCTGACTGCAAGTAAACTTATTGGTAAGAAAAATAATCATTTTCTAAAGTTTAGGAAGAGCTTTTTGCTTTTGGTCACTAGTGAATGTTAAAGATATAAATAAAATATTTTTAAAAAAGTGCTAGTTCCTCTTGCAGGTTATTTAACTTAGAACAAGCTTATTTCTCTTTTCAAAAGGAAATGACGCTTTTTATGTAGAACATTTACAACAGGTTCAGATGACAAAACAAACACATCACAGGTAGACAAATGATAAAATAGAAAATAAAATTATGTTTACTAAAAATAATAATTATAAAATTGGCAAAAACACCAAAATCTAATAATATGAATAAAAACCAAAGCAGTACTTCATTTTAGCTGCAGCAATTTTCTTCCATCCTTTACCTATCTTCTCTTACTGGTGTTGAAGGAACAAGGAAATAATGACCTTGTTGTTATTAAAAATGTATAAATAATTGTAGATTTAAGGCTGAGAATGATTTAAGAGTTTATCTGGGCGATGAATGTTAGGAAATCAGAGGATTTGGTATTTTCTACCTGTTTTTATTCAGACGAATTATGTAAAATTGCATGACATTGAGCATGGTTATTTGTTTTAATATTATTTTTTCTGTTTTTACTTTTTGTAATACTTTTTTTCCTACGTTAGAAGTGGAACTAGCACTTTTTCATCAATATTAAAGAATGATAGATTTAAAACAAGCTGAAAACTAATTTTCAAGTTGAATTTGTCTTATAAAGATCTTTGCACTAGAAACTAGACCAGAAATACTTGATAAGATTTTGTGTTTTTGCAGTGCAATACTTAAAATGAACAGAAATAAATGCTTTAAGTAGATAATTCAGTGTGTATTGACGTGTTTTAAATAAGACTTTACTGTTAAAGAAAGGTATAGATTAAAACAACGTCCATGTCTCTGGATATTTGCTGCAAATTATTCCCTTGAACAGATTTTCTTCCTTCTCATTGTAGCCTGTGCAAATGCATCGTTGTGCGCGCCGACGCCCCTCTCTGTTCCCACGTTGGATTCCTGCCTGCCGATGCCCCTCCACAGCTTTTCGTGGCTCTTCACCATCCCACATGAAGCCACCCTGGACCTGGTGTCTCCCACAGGGAGCCTCCGGCAGTCTCTGCCCGGGCAGGAGTGCGATCCGTCGTCTGTGCTGCGCGTCGCCGAGAACGACGGCTCTTTTATCGGAGGCTTCTGCTCCGGCGGTGTGATCCAGAAACTCCAAGTTCACTCCAACATCTCCATCACAGCTACACCGCGAGACCTCAGGAGGTCTGAGGAGCCTTTGCTCAATGTCAGCGTCAGTCCGGAGATCCAAGGTGAAATAATTTATGCTCTAAAGCTGCTGGGAATTAAATGTCTGTAAATATATTGATCCTGCCTTGGAAACATCTTTACAAGAGATGTACATTAATTGTTTTCCCGTTAAAAAGGTGTGAAAACCTTACAATTTTTTTTTTTAAAAAGCGTAGATAAAATTAAAAAGATAAAACGTACTAATTTTTTACACTAACACATGATGTTGAGCTGCCTTTACAACTTGCATGAATCAGTTGAAGCTGCAGGAATGTAGATTGTTTTGAGTCACTATCATTTGCCGTTTTTCAACACCTGAATGAAACAAGTTAAAACTTGTTCGCTGGTTGCTTCTCGTGTTCAGGCCGAACCAAAAAGGGATGAAAGATGTAGTTTAATTAATAAGCAAAACATCCATAATTATTTTCTGTTTTTACTTTTTGTAATAAAGTAAAAACAGAAAATAGATATGAAGGTTATTTCTTACCTTCATATCTAAGAAATAAAATCTAAAATAATAATTTTATCTTTAAATTTTGTTTTTGATTTATTTTATTTCTTGGCATTTGGAATCTTATTTATAATGGAATAAAGGTATTTGTATTTAGAAAAATATATGTTAGAATCTGTAAAACAGTTTTTATTTTCCCTTTCCCTTCAGCCTCCACAAGGGGGCAGTATTGTCTGTCATTTTAGAGAAGCTCATCCTGCATGATTTCCATTTCTTCTTTAGAAGACATCATCTACAGGATCAGCCCTAATTTGACATCTCCCACCATACTGGCCACCCCAAACTGGCCTAATGGAATGAAGCCCCATTCCTCTGTCTCCTGGGTCGTGGACCTTCCCTGGATGACCCACGCACTCGTCAGGTTTGATATCAGTGAACTCAAATGCAAACACGGCCACACCAGGATTAATATGAAGCACCAGGAAGGAGGGAATGATCTCCTGGACATCAGCGAGAGCGAAAAGACGAAGACAAAAAACATGACGGCCCATCAGAGCTTCTACCTGAACATGACCAACTGCCAGCCAGAGGGGAGCGACCAGTTTAATGTCAAAGCAACAATTGATCTGGAGAAAAAGTCCAGTAAGGAATCACTCTGGCGATTGATTCAATACAGTTCAAAAACACAGATTCAATATGTTGTTGTTTTTTCTCCACAGATCTGTTACCCATCCTTCTTGGTTTAGTCGGAGCTGTCCTGCTTCTGCTCCTGATACTGGCTGTTGTATGTGTAGTTATAAGGTAAGCAGCGTGTTTTTGTCTGCTAAGACATTTTTATTAGTGTTTGAAAGGGAAGTAAAATTCAGAAACTTTGCTTTTGTCTTTTGATCAATAACTTCAACTCTTCTGTTTGCTTACACCAATCCTGGTGTCAATATACACATGAATACAGTGAATGCAAATTAGAACATCGTCAGCATTCTTGTTGGTTGTGCAGGAGGCTGTACTTCTGCTTTTCAAAGACGAATGGCTGCATTATTGTGCGGCCATTTTAAACTGTGAGTGTAAGCGTTGAATTGGGGTTTTGTGGCCAGCAGCAGCTTCTTTGGATTTAAATTACAGGTCGCTCTAAAGCAGCTCGATCTGAAAGGAGGTTGAATTAGGCAGAACTCAACATACTAAAATCTCATTATCTAAGAATGATTTCATGCAAAAAAGGTAATAGACATGTTTTGAATGGCCCACAGACAGAGCCAAACCTTGCTCAGGGAAGAGTAATAAATCATCTTTAAAGATGATGGTGTTATATTTAATTTTTCTCTTCATCTTTTCCTGCAGGAAGAAGAAATCAAAAATGACCAGCCAAGCCTCCATCTACATGGGGAAGGGAAACATCTTCCGTCCAAACGACAGGCACTTCGTCAAAACCCGGGCCGACAACGACTCCCACGTCTACGACTACATAGACGACTCCATGGTCTACGGCCACCTCCTCGACAGCGAGACGAGTACCTCAAACGGGATGCAGGTGGACTCCTATCAGACCTTCACGGGTCCCTCTGACAGGACGCTGCCGGTTATCAAGGAACCCGACCCAGAGCCGAAGAAGGGGCAGTACCAGTCCTTCCTGAGCCCCTCTGACACTTTCATGCCGGCCCGTCCGCACACTCCCATCGAGCGGCAGGACAGCCTGGGCTTCCAGGACCGCCGGATGATGGATAACGAACTCTACACGTTCAAAAGCACTGGAGACATGAACACGATCCGTCTGTCTGGCGCCGATATGGAGCCGCAGCCACCAATAATGGAGGAGAGCTTGTAGCTTGAAAGGACTCCAGATTAAGAATATGAATGACCTTTGACCTATCCAAAGGGCTCTAAGGTTTGAAGAGCCTCGTTTCTGCGGGAATAGTTTTGGGAATCGGACGCACTCTTTCTCGGAGTTGAGCAAGATGGTTAAAGCTACGGACTTGGAAGCTAAAAACTAAAATCTGTGACTTCTTGGACTTTTTTTTGTTGTTTTTGCTTATTTTGAAGAGAAACAGCAAAAATAATTTCAGAAACTTTGTAAAATATTTTTCTACACTTATTTCAGTTTTGCCTTTGACTTCTTTTATATTTTATAGTGTGAATTTAAAAAAATAAGGGAGACAAACTAGCGTACAATTACTGATCTACAGGGAGAAAATGTGATCCAAAATTAAAATAAAAACTACAGAATACTTAGAAGAATTTCTGAACACTACTTTAAATATTGTTATGTATTTTGCAGGAACATCTCTCCGTACTTTTTGTTGCCCCTTTTGAGGCACAATTTCTAGTTTTAATAAAACTACTTATTCGTTTTTATTTTTTAAGTCTGTTTTTCATTTCAGATTATTAAAACCACTCATCCGTTTGATGTTTTGTTCAGTTTTTTTTTTCTGTAAAATTAGGGATGTTTGAGCTTTAGTGCCAATAAATTTGTTATATATTGAAACGCCTCAATCTGACGCCATTGTTTTTTTAAATAAAATACAGAAAATACTGTATTTTCTGCACTGGATTATAAGGTGCACTGTTAATGAATGGTCTATGTTCGAAGAAAAAAAGTGGATATCCTGTCTTTCCTCACATTATATATACTTTATCAACTGAACTTATAAAAACCGATTCTTACTGCTAATTTAATTTAGTTGAAAATGTCCGGTTTCTAAACTCGCATCTTGATCGTTTCATCAAGTAAACATAATCAGAGGACAAACTTAGCATAACATGCTAAGGGTTTCTGTCACTGACTAAAACATTTGGTAATGAGACCTCTTCATTCTGGAGTGAATTCAGACACAGAAGTTTGGAGTCATGGAAAAATGTAAGGAAGAACAGATGCCAGGGAAAACTACTGGGAAAAGAAAAAACAGCTGGAGAAGCCAGATTTTTATGTCTGAACCTGCAGACTTTCTTTACACGTCAGGTTTTCTTCTGCCTGTTTATTTCCACCTTAGTGAGCTTACATAACAAGCGCAGAAATTGATATTCAGAGTTTATTGAAAGAATAAATCACACAAGATATTACAGAAGAATACAGAATTGGTACATCAAAGGTCAATTTGCTTTAAAAAAAGAAAAAATTGCAATTTTACTAAATTTTTGTATCTTTTCATTAAAACGCAGTAATGTTTAGACCAGCGGTTCTCAGACTATTGATTCATTATTTAAATGAAAACGTGATGCTTAACCAATATTTTATTTCCAGAAAAGATGCCAGCACCTTGATTCATACTTTGCACAATGAGTATTAAATAAACCATCTTAACTGCATTTAATTGTTTTCTTTTAAACAGAATGGACTGTATTCCTCCTGGTTTCACTGCAACCACAAGGAATGCTGCAAATGACATACCAGCACATCACTTTTGTCAAAAATAAAACCCACTGTGACCTCCACATCTCATTTTGGTCAGGATGCAGCTGAAAATCACTGGTTTAAACTAGACTTTAGAGTAGAAGGCAGCAGGGAGAGTGCAAACACAAAGCAGCTAAAACAATGTTCAGAGCCCATGTTGAGATAAACAGGATCACACCAGAAGTGGTAAAAGTACTCAGTCTCTACTCAAGTAGAAGTACAGATACTTGTATGAAAGAATACTCTAGTAAAAGTAAAGGCTGGACTGTTTTACTTAAGTAAAAGTAAAAAAGTGGAACTTTTAGTCATACAAAATATGATTAAATGATGCTTCGGTCTAGATTTTCTTAAAACAAAATCTCAATTAGGGTGATTTAATTGCACAAAGCAGTGAATTCGTCACTAATCGTTCTTTGAGTCAACAACATGGAAGGATTTTTTAAAATGAGGCTACAGACGGAGAATGTTTTGCGTCTGCGAATGTTTTTCTCTGTTGTTCATGTCACTCAGGTTAAAGCAATGGTGTCCAAACTTTTTACCTAAAGACCAAAAACTGTCAAACTGAAAGCAACTCGGGGCCACAAAAGATAGATTTTAAAACATTTTGTCTAAAAAATTGGAGAAAATCCAACATAATAGTTTATTAAAATAAACAAGCGCTAAATGATTGTCGATGTGAAACACAAAATCTAGCAGGTTTGATAAAACAGAACAAAAAATACAGACAATATCTTAAATGTTGTTGGTTTTTCTGTTATCTTTGAATTTTTTGAGTGTATTTTTAGTAACAAGATAAGAATAGCGGTGGCATATCTTCTAAAACATTTCCTCTTTTATTGGAGTTTACGTCAATTTTCTAAAAGTGTTCAACAAAGTCTGCTGTTGAGTAAAAGTTGCTGAATGTTTGTGGTCCTGTTTGCTATGAAATTTTATTAAATGAGTATTTGTTTTGTACCTTGCATATTTAGAAGACTTATGTATTTTTTTTTTTTTTTTGAAACGCAGTGAATATTTCACTGCAAATTTGAGCTGCCAAGAGCCGCAAAATCACGATAAGGGCCACAGTTTGGACACACCTGGATTAAAGCCTCCATCCATGTTCTTCTTCTTCACTTTGGTTGAGTCCACCTGATGAGTGAAATACCAACGCTATAACACTTTTTGTGTGAACAGTGGATTTCTTTCGTTATTTTTTCTTCATATGTGAAAATATGAAGAGCAGAAAGTACAGATATTTCCCTTAAAATGTTGGGAGTAAAAGTTAGACAAGTACTCATGTATCTGAAAATCTACTTAAGTACAGTAACTGAGTACTTTTACTTTCTTATTCTACATCTCTGGTTCAAACTATGTTGAACTCGCAGACTGAGGGCTTTTCTTCGCGACAGTTCTCATCGAGCCACTTCCCGTCTGTCGACAACATGGCGGCGCAGTTCTGCGACTTGCCGCCATCCGGCTGAGGAGACCTGAAGTTGGACGTGTCCCAGTTTTTGTACGTGATGCTGGAGCCAGTTTGGTCCATCCATTGGCCTTCGGTGGTCATGTCGTTGACGCCGAGCCAGACCTCCCCATCCGGGCCGACGCTCTGACGGATGTAGTCCCGGAGCCGGTCGTTCTCCTCGCCGGAGGCAGGAGTAGCCAGGACGCCTCCCAGGGAGTTGCAGTCTTCACTGGCAGTGTGGTAGCGCTTCTTCAGAGGGTCGGCCAAGAAACATTTCCCATGGATCTTTTCACCTTTTAAACAAACTGTGACAAAAGATAAAATCAGATATTTAAGTAACGAGCTTTGCTTTACAATACATTAATATATTGTGTGCGCCTTAATTCTGCTCAAACATTGTGTCCATATCATCAACTTTAAATCTAAACCAACTTATTTTCTGTTTTTTTGTCGGTAGCTACGGAAACCAAGAGCGGATGTTTTCTGCAGGCATTTTTCCCAAATGATTTTCTCGAGGTAGAGTTAATTTTTCTTTTTTTAATGATAACGACTTAACTTAGTTTTCCTCACACACTTTTGTAAAATAGTTTTCTTAAGATAAAGGTTTTAATTTCCAAATTGCTATCTTGAGATAAAAACTTAATTTACTTTTTTCTGCACATCCTTTTTCTCAAAAGTTTTCTCAAAATTATGAGTTAATTTCTTAATGGTTTCCTTGAGTTAACAGCTTACTCACCTGATAATGACTTTCAATTTCAATTTCCAGTTTTCTCTAATTTCATTTCCTGATGGTTTTCTTGAGTTAGCGAGTTATTCTCCTGCTTTCCACTTACACTTTTTTCCAATGTTTTTCTAGAAATAACAGTTAATTTCCAGTTTTCTAGCAATAAAAATAATTAATTTCTCAGGAGATGATTGGAGTGTTTTAAACCTGATTTCGTCCTTCAATTCAAGGCACAACTACTTACATAGAGATTGACTCTATCTCGAGAAAACCATTGGAAAAACGTTTATGTGGAAAATGTCGACTCTCGGCTTCCATAGATATCATTCTGTAGTGTGTATCTCTTTATCAATGAGTCAATCAATCAATCAAGTGTATTTGCATATCACATTTCAGCAACAAATTGCTCAAATTGCTTTCCATCATAAAAATATTTTAAAAAATCAACAATTGCAACATTAATTAATTGGTCACGTGTGCAGTGAATTATCACGTCTCAGTGCAATACACAACTCCACCAACAGATGTCAGTAACAAGATAAATTATATTCTTAGTACTTATAAAGAAAATGTGCACATATATGAACATGAACATTTCCTCTGTACAGCCTTAAGCCCCACAGACGGGCCTTAAAAGTGCTTCATGACATTTTAGAAGGCGCAAAATAAATAAGGGCTTTTTTCCCCAATTTTGAGAAAAAGGGACAAAGAGCAAGAAATAATTCTGAATGCAGAAAGTAAGAATCATAACTTCTCAGTATGATTAGATCACAGATGTGCAAGGGTAACAACTCAGTCATGGTCTTATAAATAAAAACATAAAATGTTTACCCCAATGATAGACAGCATAATTTTTTTATTCTGTCTATCATTAGGGACTTTTAGTGTCCCTAATGTTGCTCAAACTCAGAAAACAACAGAGAAACATATGTGTGAACAAGAGAGTTTTACATTTTTCCTTGAAAGAACCAGTATGGGATATTTTTGACTAAATATTGAACTCTTATTTGGGAAATCAGTAAAAAGGATTTGAACAGTTATTTGTACTTCAATACTATGATATACTTAAATGCTAATTATGGTTTGTATGTTCAATTTGAATGGTAATGGGAAACAACACAGTGCAAGATTAAATTGTTTGTAGATTTAAAATTTAAGTAAATCTCAAATATCGTTTGAGATAAAAAAAAATTAAAAAAAATCAGAAGCTTCTTCATTTGAAACACCTTCCATAAAGAAATATTTCTGATTATTTCACCTGTTTGCAGAGCTTGTTTTTCCTTCAGCAGGTTGAGATCCTGAACGATTTCATCAATCCGTTTCTGCAGCTCCACCACAGCAGGATCCCGCAATGTATCTGATATAAAACAAAACAATATCTGTGCAAAATTTCTGCACAACAAAAATGATACGGCAGTACACTTCAAAAATATACAACCTAACAAAAAATAATTCCTTGATAATGATGAAAAAATACTAATTTCATTGGCAGATTATGTCATTTATAACACAGGGAATTTATCTGTACTTTTTCAGGAATTATTCACTTAATAAAATCCTCTATATCTTGCTGACAAGTTATTTTAAGTTAGTTTTGTTTTCAGTAGAAACTAGACTATAATACTTGGTAAGACTTGGTGTTTTTAAGTGAGGTTAGGTGAGGTTATCCATCTACCTTTCTTCACCGGTTTCTTCCTGGTTGCAGTCTGCTGCTGCAGTGAGCAGTGGACGAGCAGCAAGACGCCCAGCAGAACAGAAAATCCTCTGAACTCCATCCTGGAAGTTGTTGAATGTGGCTCCGACGTGGACATTCACACATTTATCCATCTCCCTCACACCCTCCCATCTATCCCTCCTTACAAAAGGAAAAGTACTGGAAGAGTCGTTTGTGGGGAACGGCAGTCCGACCTCAGGAGCCTGGAGGGATGGCGTGACGAGGCGTCCCATCTGGCTGCAGCCTCCTCACGTGGAGCCAGAGTGCCGAGCAGAGCCAGGCCCGTGAGGCAGGTGCAGACAAGGCGGGACGGTGCGGGCCAGCCATTACATAATCCTTTAGAAGCTGTCGTTAAGGGTGATGGAGAAGAAATAACCATATTCTTCCACTGCATAAACCAGTGGTGTCCAAACGTTTTGCCATTAGTGCCAAAATTAAATTGAGAAAACTTGAGGGCTAAATTTTTTCAAATTAAAACTGAAAGGCTTTTATTTTTGAAGACATTTGCTGTTTTTATGTCTTCAATGTTATACTAAATAGACAATATTTTAATAAATATATAAAGGGCATTATAAATAAAATCTACTATTACAGCAAAATGGTCTAATTTTTGTTGAAAAGGAATCTGTAAATCATTGTTGATTCCAAACTTTTTTAAGGGGTTCATTTTTTTTTTTTATTTTGGCAACAAAGGGTGGGCAGCGCTTGCTGATTTCAACAAAGTGTAATTAAAAAAAAAAAAAAAAGAATATTGCATCTAAATAAACAAAAGTACAAAGATTTCATATGTCTGGAAAAATCTGTAAATTCTGTAAAAATTGAATTTTGTTCCATTCTTGAATTGTGATCCGAGGGGCCAAACAAAATCATCCAGAGGGCCGCAAACGGCCCGGGCCGCACTTTGGACATCCCTGGCGCAAACTGTTAGACTATTGATCCTTAGCAACTATCGAGGCGCCATGACGGATGTCGGAAGTGAGGGGCGGGAGTGTTTAACTGAGCGACAGAAATTGTTTTCCCAAGTTGTTTTTGCCAGTTTATTCGTGGCTTTTACTTGTTCGAGTCAAGTTAATTTGTCTGTGAACGTAACACACCTGTTTGGGGCTCATAGACTAACGGAGAGTTTGAAACAGCTAGCTTAGAAACCGGCCCATACTTCCTCCCTCCTCCTAGTTAAATTGTTGGCTGTGCCTGAATTCACACCACATGATTTATGTCACTATGTCATAAACAGCGTGTCCTCTTACACCGGAGCAGCATTAAAAACGCACAAAAACGAGACGCTAAGAAGTTTTTTTCCCATACATGCTAGGCTACATGACGGTGCGGCACTGTCTCCATGGTTACTAACGGTTAGACACATACCCTCTCCATATTGGATATCTTTCTAATTACACTTACTTGTAAAGTAAATGAACGTTAATCTTCTTACCTTGTAAAAAGTGTTCGCCATAAATCCGCGATCCCACCGTGTCATTATATGATTAACGGCTGCTTTCCATCGCCGCCATCTTTCTTCAGTAAAAGTTGTACAGTAAAATGACAAGTTTTGTTTGCGTCCTTGTCTGATTGTGTAGCCGACCGCGCATCACCCTCTAGGCATTTTTACAGTAAAATAAACAAAATAAAGGCTATAAATAACTATTTTAGACTAGCTTTACATTAGCGCATCGGTTGTTTGCCGATGCGCTAATCGGCCGTCATGGCGGAGTGGGCGGAGTTAGGAAGAGCATGACGTCACGTACAAAAGGTCAGTAGGCTAAAAAAAGAAGCTGGTTTTGGTTAATCTTGCACAAATATTCTGGGGAAAAAATGACAACCGTACACTGCAAATTCAAAATTGTATTTAATTGATAATAGTAAGCTGACTTAAATCATCAAATTTGCTATTAACACTCACTTTTTGTAAGTTACTTGGAATTTGTGGTTGAAAAGACTCTTAACTCACTCCACTTGAGCTGGATTCATTTAGAAAGTACACGTGCTTTTTTCTGTGTTGGAAAGTACTTTGACTCATTACTGCATGCATCCAAGCACAAATGGTTTACTTTAGTTTCTTTGTTTTCTGGAGCCAGAATTACGTATTTTTAGTATATATTTTGTATTTCAAAGATTTGATGTAATTAGTAATTCTGTGAAGTGGCAAAGGGAAAGCACAACCCACATATGGAGGCCTTCCTTTTAAGTGTATGTGAATGAACAGGTATTATCTTTATTTAACCCATGTTACGTTAATAAAATATATCTGAGTTACGTGTACGTAAATATATTTGACTAAAAATGAAATTGTTCAAGTTAATAAACTTAAATGTGTAATCTGAGTTACCAGGTTGTTTATTTAAAAAAGTACCCTGTTTGTCAGTCTGTTTTCTTTGTGTTTTTGTTGCAGGTTGTTGACAGCAAAATGCAGAATGCTGATCTTTTTTTAAAATGCCAGAATGAATCACAAGTTAACTGACAAAGAAGTGTGTATGGTTTGTTTTGAGCCTTTCTCCTCTCAGCCTCTGAACACGCCCTGCAGCAGCCTGAGGGAAGCCTGGAAAGAATCCAGAGTCCCGTCTGGATGTTGTGTAAAACTTCAGAGTCCCTGCTGACACGTGGCAAACACAGGACCAGGCAGAGAAGCTGGAACTGGAGCTTTGACTTCACCTCTGACCTGAACAGATGATTTCACATCTGGAATATTTGTCAAATGTCTGCAGTAGGAAACATAAACATAAAACTCAAAAATAAACTTGAAAATACTAGCAGACTTTGTCTTAATAACTACAAGTCAGCTAAATATTTAGAAATATTTCCTGTGTTGACAAGAGTTCAACAAATTTTTAAGACATTTAATTGAACAACTCAATAAATTTGATATTAATTATAATTAATGATTATAATTCAACAACAAGGCAGCTATACCTTGAAATCTTTATTTTCTAGTTGACGCTATCAGTCTGGGACGTCATTATAGCGGAATCTTTATCCACTTTTTGTGTAGACAGGATTTGAATCTTCGTTTGTTCGAAGGTAGACTTTACTTCTTAAATGCACAGCAATACCAATTTAGACTTTGAGGAACTTGCTAAAATTGTATTGTGTAACATTAAAACATGCTTGGCTGCAGCTGTATCAATGGCAGCTCTTCTTTTCTTCAGTGTTTGTAGCTTCTTGGCGTAGCTCTGCAGTCCTGCCACTGGTAGCTTCACTGCATCAGGTTAGCTTTAAATGATGATGTTGCTATAATTCACTTGTTTCATTAGGACTTGATTAAAAACCTGCTTTGTTCTTTGTAATTTCTGTCCAGTAAAACTGTTAATCTATAAGTCAATAGACAAGACTATTTGAAGATATAATTCATGTTTCTGTATCATATTTGGATGGCATTAAAAGGATCAGGAACTTTCTTTTTTCCACTGAAAGCTGTGGTTTGCTCAGTTATGCCATGTGGGTAAAATTTTATAGATGATACTCTCTTGTCCCCTTCTCCTGAAGGCAGCACAGAGCTGCACCACCAGAAACTGTCAGAAACACTGAAGAGCAGAAGAGTTATAAGTGATATGGTTGCAGTTCTATCCATGTTTTAATGTTGCAGAGCTGTCGTTTTGCAAATAGATCAATGTTTAAACTGGTACTGTTGTACAACTTACATCTGGTCATTTTGTTCAAGATTTAGCAACTAACATCAGAAAATTGCACAGAACAAGACTATTTTTCCCACTCTGATTGGCTGCTGATAGGCCTACGATTTTAAGTTGAATGTTCATTGCATTTTCTGTGGACACTTCTAAAAATAATTTCTATTCCCATGACTTTTTTGTACTCTAGGAAATTATTTTTGATGATAAATACAAAAACAAGCATAAAAATCAAAACATCAACAATGGTGAGAGTAATATTATTAATAAAATAATATTCTGTGCAAAGTGGGACTTGGATAATGGACAGGGGGGCGTTGGCCCCCAAAAGGTTGAGAAACCCTGTCTTAAAGGTGAGATCATTATAAAAAGGGGAATGTTGATCTATGAAACCTGGTTAAACTGAAAATATGATTCAACAGCTAATATTAAATGAATAATGAATACATTTGGAGTGTTTTCCTTTAATGAAACTGTATTTATTGACAAAGGTAATGACTAAAATTCACATGCAAACAATTTTAGCATCTTACATTAAGCATCTAAACATCAGGAGAAATATTTTTAAAACAATGTGAGATACAAAGGTAACTGCTGAATTACATCACTAGAGCTTTAATTCAATTATCAAGACAATAAAGAAAAAATGCTTATTAGTTCTGCTTCATCCTCTGCAGCAGCTGCTAGATGACAACATCTGACCTCACATTATTTCACATGCCTTGACAACATGTTCCACAACTTTTCCCAGATGATAGAGAGGATTAAATTGTTCACCTTGTTGTCTGGCTCTGGATTCATACGCGGCCTGCAGGGCAGATTGTTGCTTTTGAAATTCTCTTTTCTGCGCTTCCCTTAGTTGCTTTGCCTTGGTTTCAATCTTCTCCACCTCACCCTTGAATTCTTCCTTCATTTTTTGCATCTGTTTATCATATTTCTCTTGTATTTCCCTCTCCAGTTCTTCTTTCTCTTTACGTATTTCCTCTTCTTTCTC